>JASCZW010009687.1:0-40904 GCA_034211315.2 Aedes japonicus | reverse complement strand
AAAGATTTGAACAGGTGGCGTTAGGAATTAGCTCACGTGATTCGCAATCAAAGTGAGCTAGTGCCAGTTGAAATTACACGATAGCCAGTTTATCGAATGATTGGGGAAAGTAATTGAATCTTAATCTATTTAATAACTTAGCACCGGTGACGCTATGATTGTCATGATTACACTACACTTTTCTGAGCAGAAAACCAGCTGGAAGTCAATATAATCGGATCAAACGAGTCAACGAGTGAGGGCCTTGGAATTATGCAATCCATTTTATGCTTATTGCCACACACCTCGCTTGAAGCGAAACAACCTTCAGATATTTGATAAATGAAAAAGAATTTTATTATGGCTTGATGACCTGAAGAAAAGAAAACAAACAAACTGCTTCGGTGTTTGTTTTGCTGCAATAGATAGGTTGATTTGAACTAGTTTGAAATAGAAATGAGTTGAGTTTGCGTAGGAGATCCTAAGCGTTGCTTGAAATTTTCGCTGGAGGTTGAAAAATGTATGCAAACTATTGAAAATTCTGTAATACATAGAACAATAAAATTAACGGAAACTACACACTACACAAAATACAAATTTGGTCTATTAAAAGAAAACGTTAACAAAGATTTTATGAGAAATTTAGTTTCCCGAAACAAAAATACGCGCAACTGAGCAAAAGCTGCGTTCGATAGAACTGATTTTCACTTGTTTTTTGACTGATTCTTACATGTGTCCGCCTTAGAACACCAACAATTAGCTACCTCTTTGGCAGAGTTAAATTCTGTAAAACTGTCTGGGCAATTTGAAATGTCAGGGTAGGTCTAAAAAGCCAGTAATTTTTTTTTACTTGCAAAATTTGATGAATTCGACAAAATTTGACGATTTGATCGAATTCTTCCGATGAAAAGACGTAATAAGAGCGCGAGTTATGCCATTTGCGCTGTATGTGTGATTATGTAAACATTTTTGCGTCTTTTTTTTCGATTGTTTGCACTTGTACACTATTGTTTCATGGTTTAAAGTGACACTTAAGCTTGAAGCATACGCATAGATGACACAATTTTCCATAGTTTTTTTTCTCTTATAACGTTCTTTCCTGATTTGTATATTAAAATCAAAATTCAGTTTTCATTCGATAAATTCACAGACTATTTTTGTCCAACAATAACCATTAAATTGCAATGAATGACAGAGTAAATTTTCCGTTACATAAATTAACAAGTTAAATTCACGAACATTTCTGTAAATATGGCATCCCTGCTTCCAGAACTGATCGTTTACAATTACTGGTTCGTCTTCAAACACAATCTGGCTACAATACTTCTAGCATCCACATTTTGCGATAATCAGTTTGTTCCTGCTCTGGGTATTCATACTTTCGTCTGAGTCCAGCACTTTATCATCAAAATTTGAACACTCCACTGCATTCTCCTCTAGGTTTTTGTCTAGTTTTTGAATTGCTTTTGCTTCATATTTTTCCAGAAAGAACGTTTGTAGTGGGTTCACCATCCGATAAATTCTTTTTCTTCGGAATCTTTCTGAATTCCTTCAACTATTCCATAGTCAAAGTGTGGAAATACTCCAAATATTGATTGTTTCTGGCACGATAATGTTTGCATTAAACAAATGGATTTGTTTTCGGACGGTGATAAAAAAGCTAAGACTGAAAATTGATTTTGATAAATTTCCCATGGAAGGTAATTATTTAAGCTTACTTGCAAAAAATTCTACGCCCTTGCGATCAGTCTTCCGGCAGTTAACCGGAACATTCGCCATGGCGGACGAAAATACTGACACGAAACAATTCCTCCTCAGTTTTCGTGACAAAATTGTTGGAGTAGATCTGACGCTTCAGTTTGCATCAGAAATTCTCGATGGGACGCAGCTAGGGGACGTTCGGCGGGTTCGTGGACTTGAGTACCACATCGATATACAGCCGCTCCATCTCCTCCAATGATCGCTCCGAGTAGTGGGCCGACGCCAGATCCGGCCAGAACACCGCGTCTTCGCCCTTATGGTATTTCTTGATGAACGACGCAACTTCCGGCAGGCATTTTGTACTATAAATTTACCTGTTCACGGCCACTTCCTTCGTGGGGAAGTAAAATACGAAGTGCCCTGCAAGTCGTTGCCATCCAGGTCGTTGCCAGAGATAGGTCTCGTCGTCCATCACCAGCGTCACGTCGCAGTTCGCCGGGAAAATCGAGTAGACCATCTTAATCAGCCGCTGACGTTGCGTCAATGCCTGCAGCTCCGCAACCAGTGGACGTGACTTCCGCTTCCTGACATGTATGTTCATGTTCGCCAGGTACTTTTTCACTGTTTGGCCGGTTGAACCGACCAAGCGTGCAGCGATGTAGCCACTTTTCCCTCGGTCTTCCTCTTTCAGCATCCCTTGAGCTTCTTGTCGCTCAGGTCATCGACCGTCCGGAACCGGTTTTTTTCGATGCTCTGATTGTTGTCTGATAGTGTCAAGATATTGTAGATGCCGGAACGGGCGTGTCCGGCGTCCACAAAGTGCCGCACGATGTCCGTTTTCGACGCGGCGGGGTGCCGTTCTTTGAACGCGCACACTTCTGAAAGGAGTTGCTTCACTGTTTTTGCCATCACGGTTAGAGTTCGACTGATAGAGCTGTCAATTTTTTTCTGCTGGCTCATGGGTTACTATGATTGGTGATGTATGGGTAGTTTCGTCAGTACGAGTGATGGTAAACCCATGAAAAATCAGCAATTTTTGTCTATTTTTTAAAGATTAAAATGTTATTAAAAATAATCAAGTTGAATGAATGGAATACTTGACACATTACAGCCTAGAGTCACGAGACTGGCGGTATGATCTTTGGGCAACGGGTGAGTCGCTCAACACAATATCTCTTGTTTCCATCCTTTTCCGTGTGTCTCTAAGCGTTACGATGATTCCTGATGTTCTGATGCACATGCACAGAAAAAAATAATTAATTTTAACAAGCGCGTAAAATTTCCCCTCGTGTAATTCCAAGCCAAAGGAGCGTGAACAATGATATTGTTTGCAATCTTTCATACAACAGGCTTGATTCAGGCGTTATCTGGCTTAAATTTACATGAAATATCCCATTATTTTCTGCCAAATCGAGCATTCCCTTTATGTGCATTAGATATCGCAGAAAATTCAGTGTTTCTTTTTATCTGTGTGGTGCCGGTAGGTGCCCTTGTGTGCCACGGTAATTTGAAAGTTCAATCGTATTGTTTTGGCTACGCATGGCAAGCAGGCAATTCTTTAGTTTTGCTTTGGAAAATTTTTGCAGGCGATTTTGGTCTCGGTCTTATGTTGCCGCGTTTTAGATACTTTTGTGTCAGACATTATGGATAGAGAATGGAGCTCAAGAAGCTAATCACTGGAAGTAAGTGCAATTCCTACAAACTGTTGTGTATTTTTTCTCCCATACTAGAAGTAGTCTCCAAAAATGTTCCTTTGTCGGCATTCCCCTGTCTTACGGACTGCGCTGGAGGGTGCAAACACTTTAACATTCTGGCATTCGGAAATGAACATTATTGCTTTGCCTTGTCAGGACGAGTTTCTTTTCTTGCCATCGAAAATGATAACTTTGACCTTTGCTCAACGTCTCCGCCCGGAACATTCCATAGATTTTGGAAAAATCGTGGCGGATTCGTCCATGCCTTGACCTACCCCGCAGTGGGATGTAAGACAAAAGTAACGTCCTTGGGTCGAGTACTGCTATATCCAAGCCCTTCGCTCAATTTTCAATACTTCTTTTCAATTTTCAATCTGCCGTACACTGACGGAACTATCAACACGTTCTTTTCAAATTTTTCATTCTAGCAAACATTGCTGTCCACTCTTGGTGCCTCATGGTGTTGAGCGAACATCTCCTTCTACATCAGTTCTCGACAGTTGAACTCAAAAGTTCACTTATACTTTTTGTTTCCTATACCTTGTGTCTGTTGCTTGATGAAAGACACAAATCAAAGCAACACCATAACTTCTAACAACGTCAATTTTCAAGGGCTGCTGGGATATATATGGAAAGTACAAATGCGCGCCTGACACACTATGCTTAACGACTCACCCTTGTCTTTGGGTCTCATTCACAAATTATGAAACTGTTCGCAATAATTATTTACTTATCCTTTACAGTGTTGACAGTCTTGACTATTTCGATCGTCGTTTTTTTTTTTCTGAAAAAGGAACTGAGACAATTTTGTAGGTAAAAAATTAGAGGTGAGTTTTATCAAGGTCATAATCGCGAGGTTCACGCAGCCTACTGTCATCGAGTTTCAGATGTGGTTACAGTCATTGGCAGAATAAACTGCCCATATTTTCCTCATATTTTATTGAAAACATTCACTACCCACAAATAACCCGCAGAAGAAACTACCATTTCGAGGGTTAAGTTAAGTGCAAACACCAACAATTTTCACCTGACAATAAATGCGTGAGTTTACCATGGTACGGTTGATATCAATATGAGTTCTGCCATATATACCACAAATGTTGAAGGTTGTACCATAAACCTAATAATTTGACTGAAATTTCATGGCAGTTTTGAAAATAGACATAGTCTAGAAAAATTGTAGTTTTAACAACTAGATTTTTTTCTGTGTAGAAATTTATAACAACTTAAACAAGCTTAAAGCTTGTAGTTTAAATTCTTCACATGCTCATCAGGAGACCCTCAACTCATGATTTGACATTTGGATTCAAACATTTCATTTGCTGTGCTTTTGTAATACGTTCACGTTGTTTGTATATTATTTTCATTGAAATTATGGAAAACGCAGCGCTTTCAAAATAATTTCCTTTAAGTATCCGTACACTGTTGGCTCGAGATGTGGAGATTTGAGAATCGCAGCGGGTTTACGGAGGATAGTACGGTATTAGCAAAGCAGCTGTTGGAATTTTTTGGTTGAAGTACAGAACGTTCGGATCATTGCCGGATCGCCCCGGATGAGGCAGGAATTACAAAACGGATTCAAGAATGGACACCAGAATCGAGCGGGAAGTTAATAAAAACCCAAAAATTACTGCCAGGGAGATACAGGAAAGCCTTCAGCCACCGATAACCGATCGATCGATCCTCCCGGAGAATCGCAGAGCATGGTTTGAAAAATAAGCTTACCTGAAAGTTGCCTTTCATCGGCAAAGCTAATAAAACCAAAAGGTTCAAGTTTGCTCGGAAGCAAGCAGATAAGCCCATAGAGTACTACTGGAAGAAGGTTCTGTGGATTGCGGATTACAAGTTTTAACTCTTCAACAAGAAAAGGCATGTTCGTGTACGGCGCAGACCAGAAGAGGCGCTTCAGAAACGATATATTGAACAGTGGTCGCGTCACTTTACTCAATTTTTGAGTACAATTGTAACGGGTGGCAATTAAAATTTTGGAATTTTTTCGAGGCCTCTATGCTCAACAACAAACGAGCTCAGAGAGAAATAAGAGTGTGTATGCGTTAGCTCTTTCTCTCCTCTTTCTGCTAGTATTGTCTGTTTTGTTTATGCTTGCTCAGTTTTGCTCAAAATGCCGTCGAAACAAGAAGTATTTCGCGAGCGCGTTGTACAGTTCTACGAACTGCACAGAAATCTCGGCAAAACGGTACAATATTTTAAAAGCGAAAATGTTGCGACTTCGACTGTTTACCATATCCTAAGATCCCCAACAACTGCTCGCAAGCAAGGTAGTGGAAGACCAGCCAAAATTATGGAGGCAAAAGGACTTCGTTCTCTTTCTCGTGCCTTCAACAACAAGGATTCACTGAGCCAACGGGATGCCGCAAAAAAGTTCAACTGTTCTCACCAGTACATCTGCAAAACATTGAAAAGAGTCGGAACAAAGTGCCGAAAGAAGACACGAGCCCCGGAATATACTGATGCATAGATTTCAACGCTGAAATCCCAATGCCGTTGGTTGATTAAAAATTATTCCGGAAAAAGTTTTGTTTTGGACGACGAAAGCTACTTCCCTCTTTCGAAGACGCAGATTCCCGGAAACGATCGATACTATTCAACGGATAGTTCTACTACACCTCCGAACATAAAATATAAGTTTAAACATAAGTTTGAACAGAAAGTGATGCTGTACATTGCCATTTCCGAGAAAGGCATTTCTAAGCCATGGTTCAAGCCCTCTGGTTTGGCAATCAATCAAGATGTGTACCAGAACGAATGTTTGAAGAAAATTTTGATCCCGTTTCTACAAAAACATCATGCTGATGGACAATACGTGTTTTGGCCGGATAAAGCGTCATCGCATTACGCCGTAAAAACACAATCGTTCCTGAATACCCATTCGATCCCATTTATACCCAAAAACCACAAACCGATAAATCTGCCTCAGTGTCGCCCAATCGAAGATTTCTTCGGGGTTTTGAGTTCCTTGGTGTACGAAAATAACTGGAGAGCCACGAATTGCAAACAGTAGATTGGTAGAATCAAGAGATGCATTCGCAAAGTTGACATGGAGGCCGTACAACGCTCCTGTTCCGACATCAAACGGAAGCTTCGCCGAACATCCGATTACGGACCGTTTTCAAATGTTCACTAATTTTTTTTCAACAATGGACAATGTATCTTTTATTTGAATAAATCAGATCTTCTTCAACTATGTTTGTCTTTTTTTGACAGCTTGAGAAACTAGAAATTAGAAGAAAAATTAGTATCTTCCATTTAATTCCAACTACCTTTGCTTATCTTCGACAGATACGCGTATTTCGTCAACAATGTGCAGACTTCTTCAGTGTCTCGTACTAATAACTCGACTTAAAGAAAACCTTCGTCACCTGCCGTATATATACTATTTTCTAAATACAAAACGTTTACCTATCATTATGTTGTTTTGAGCTTGAGAAGAAATTTCGAAATTTTAGTTGCCACCCGTTATGCTATCTCTTTTTCTCTCATGTCAATGTTACTCAATTTTCGTAAAAAGTGGATCTACTCAAAAATTGAGTTGATCCACTTTTTAACGAAAATTGAGTAACATTTCCGTGAGAGAAAAAGAGATAGCATACCATT
Source organism: Aedes japonicus (assembly GCA_034211315.2). Taxonomy (NCBI): domain Eukaryota; kingdom Metazoa; phylum Arthropoda; class Insecta; order Diptera; family Culicidae; genus Aedes; species Aedes japonicus. The sequence goes on along the minus strand of JASCZW010009687.1, from coordinate 33,915 downwards.
GTACTCAAAAATTGAGTAAAGTGCGCGTCAGTGTATACTACCTCAGGCGTACAACATTAGTTGCTGACGGCAATTATCCCTTATTCTTTCTCAGCCACCTCACTCTTTTGTTTATCATCATTTTCTTTTCTACCCACAGCAAGCAAAGCATTATAAAGCAAAGGAGATCCATAAAAACACATTAGGGAACGTCCATTAATTATGTCACGCAAAAACTGACTTTTTATACCCCCCCCCCATCTTGTCACGTTTTTTGTATTGACCTTCAAATTGTTTTGTAAGGATCATCACGTTTTTCCAAACCCCCCTTCCCCCCTTACTATGTGACATAATTAATGGACCTTCCCTTAATTGAATCAACATGGTTTTCTGCCTGCTTATTTTTCGAGTACTTTTTCAAATGGACGTAAGTAACATTTGGACGAAAATGAGAAAATTGGCATTGAAATTTTTTAAATTTATTTTATTTTTTATTCCTATTTGAAAACCAGACATGATTATCCCAATTAAATTCCATTGAATGCCACATTGGTAAAAGATATTACATCACTGCGCTTAAAAATTACACTTGGAGTGAAACTTCAAGTTTCATTTAGAAAAATGTTTCTTACAACGGTCTGCAATAGAAAAAGATAATACGTCATTTTGATAAGTCAGTATGATAGATGGCATGTTACTTGCGTCAAAATGATACGTCATTCTGCGAATGACAATGTTGATACGTCGAAATGTTACGTCAAGTTGTCATATTTCACACAGATACGCCGAAATTATCAAAAGGACATATTAGTTTTTTCTGCAACAAAACGGTGCAAACATATTTTTGCTAAAAAAATCAATTTTTTCTAAACAAAATCTAATTTTTTATCATTGTGGTATAAAGACTATTACTTACGCGTCGTTAAGAGGCATTCAAATGATATAACAATGATTCGCAAGTTACTTTTCAACACAAGCGTCGTATGTACATTATCCCCAAAAAGTGCAAAAGTGATTTTACACCGTTTTGTAATAAGTTAGTAAAAACTTCTTAGTAATCCATCAAAAAGTTCAACAAATATGGACATATATAAATGACTTTTTAATAACATGCCATGAACAACGCGTTTGTTTACATTTTGTGACTTACGTCCTTTTGAAAAAGTACTCGAGATTTGTAGATTTGTGTGGGAGCAAATGTAGATAATTTTGAAATAAAAATTGAACTTCTTTTATTCATAGTTCTTAAATTAAATTTCAATGCAAACACTTGGTAAGTTTTTTTTGATCAAATGGTGTGTAAACGAAGTCATTTTGTTCAGTCGAACGAGAATTATTGACGTTCAAAAACCTTTCACTTTAGCGCGACGCTCTCATTTTTGAAATTTTTGGAATGACACCCGGTAAAGAAAGAAGAAACGTAGTCGTACGTTAAAAATTTACAATAAGTATTAGTACCACCAGGAAAAATAAGCAATTTGTTGAAGTGATGTCTGATTGTTGCTTCAGTTCCTCAGAAATTTCTTTAGCATTGTGGAGCAAACAAATTGTAACGTCTTTTTGTGGAGCAAAAACAAATTGTAACGTCTTTTTTTATAGATGTTTCGTATGTATTTTCGAATTTGAACAATTCCACTTACTACGAAAAAATGTTTTCTGTGTTTTAATAGTAGTTTGTCAATTTTAAAAAACCTTCTCAAATAATGTTTTTCCACTTAAAGGATGGAACGGTCAAAACTTGGTCAACTCAAATATGACGTAGTTTTTTTAATCTTACATTTAAAAAACTTGTATACCTCTCATTTTGTAGGTGTATGCGTACGGAATGTTGACTCTATTTTGTTTTTGCCAGCAAAATCCAAATTATTCCCACACCGACTTAGCAGAATCACTTAATATTGCCAAATCAGCCGTGACTAATGTTACAAAAGTGTTCGAAGGACGTCTGAAGACTGCCAGAAAGCTAGGATCAGGAGAAAACCGAAACCAGGATACCGCAGCGACCGGAAGAATAGTGGCCAGTATTTTCAAAAGGCAATCCCAACTTTTCCATCAGAGATCAGAGATCGGAAACAAATTGGGTAAATCTTACACAACATTGCAAAGAACAACAAAACGAGCCGGACTGTCAACATTTAAAGTTACAGTGACACTCCCATTCCCCCTCGTAGACTTTTCTTCATAATTTTTTTTGAAATATTGTATGGAGCATAACCTTTGTCCCCCCTTCCAGAAAAGTCTAAGTGGTTTATGCATAGCCCCTAAGTTGTACACAATTTCGTTGACCGAGTTTGATTGCGCCTTAATGGATGATGAAACATACGCCAAGGCTGATTTTAAGTAGCTCCCAGGTCAAGAGTTTTAAACGGCTACCGGAAAAGAAAAGGTTCAAGATAAGTTTAAGCAAGACAAAATGTCAAAGTTCCCGAACAAATACTTGGAACGGCAGGCGATTTGCACCTGTGGGCCAAAAAAACGAAAGTTTCGTGACAACTGACACTGTCATCCAAGATATTTATGTAGAGAAATGTTTGCAAACACGCTTATTGCCTTTCTTGAAAAAAAACATAGTTGTTCCGTACTGTTTTGACCAGACCTCACTTCTTGCCACTACGGAAAAATGGCTCAGGGATGGTATACCGCCAATAGTGTGAAAATCGTTCCCAAGGAGAAAACCCTCCAAACTGGCCGGAACTGAGCCCAATTGAAAAATATTGGGCAATCGTAAACAAAAACCTCAAGAGAACTCAACAAACAGTTGGAAGTGAAAAACAGTTCAAGGCAAATTGGCGTTTAGTATCAAATAAGGTGGATATAACAGCGGTACAAAACTTGATGGAAGGTGTGAAACGTAAAGACTATAGTTCGCATTTTTAAAATCGGAAGTCTAATCAAATAATTTTCGTGTGTTTTGTAGACGATGAACGTCAAAAGAATTAAATATTGATCATTTATATAATAAACGAATCACTTAATCACGTTTGACCAATTTTCGACCGTTCCACCCTTTAGATGCAACGAAGTGTATTCCAAACTTCAGTTCACTTAAAAAAAACACAAATCAAAATCACATCCCGTTTGACATCCAACCAAATAGACAAAACAACCAACATTATGATTAATCACGAAAAGCAATGGTGCTGTTATTCATATTCATTTTGATGGCTGAATATTGTTCTGTCCAGACTCACAGTTACAAATGCTTACTTTGAAATAAACTTCTCTGTATCTCATAAAACAAGCTCTTGGGAATTTTTGCCTTATTCTTGCATTTGTATACTTCTAAAAATAAAATTCTGGTTCCAGCTTCTCACCCCAACCTGACAGATTTCTGGAATCTTTGTCTTAATACCTTGAGGAAATGATTTTTCAAATTTTACATCTGCACGCTGTCTCGACTTCTTCCTTAATTCTCCCAGGCACATTCCATTGGTGACGACGATCGCATGTCTTGCCTATGTCACGTTTGTGCACCACCAGTCTACCATTCGATGTTTGGAAACCTGCTCTATTCCGCAAACAAATAAACAAACAAACAAACAAGCATTGCCAAATGGACCATTAAGAGTGGTTTACTACACAAACTGCCTGCTAATCAGCAGACTTGCTTGAACGGGAGCTGCTCAAAGTGGTTCACTTGCAGCACAAATACTGACCGTGCTTGCTACTTAACTAAGCGACGCGGTCGGAATTGGTTCGTCTTCCGCGGAAGATCATCATTATCATGATGATAAGGCAGTTCTGTTTTTGGATAAGATTTCACTGGTTTGCAGTTCAATCAATTCAGAATGGAAAACATATGCTTCTCAATTCCCAACAGATATAATTCAGAAGCAATTCCAACCATCCGATCGCTAAGCTTTCCGATAATGTCATTGGATCATTGCCACTTTTGAGTCACTTTTGAGTGTTTTCCTTGTTTGAGATCTTGGCAAAACAACTTCTCCCCGCATTCAGTCGGATAACACGCGGGCCGCATATCATCTCAGAACAAGTTCGCTTACCTCGCCGTTTGCCCAGCATGAATTCGTTCAACCGCGTCCCAGATGCATTCGACCTTTTCCGAACGATGTTTGCTCTGCCTGCCGAATGCTGATTGTTCACGCTGAGGTTAATAAATTAACTGCAATTTTCACACGGTTCCACTCACTATCGCGATCTCGAACCCATCAACACTATTGTTATCTGAGCTATCGGCTACCGATAAATTGTTGCTCAAACCACTATTACGAACGATCAAGTACGCAGAAGCTCCTTCAACCATCAATCACAATTTGGAGGCGGATATCGAAATGTTTGGTGACGTACGTACATCAATTGGCGCCTAACAACAGTGCGACTTGGTTGCTATCAACTCGGCCCGCCGCACCACAGTTAACGGGTCACTCTCGTTTGTGTCGTTTATGATCGATTATCGAAGATCACTCAAAACACGACCACTGAGCTGCTGCTGCAAGAATGCGTTCACGCGCGACGACTGATCGGATCGCACTGAAGCGAGCAAAATGCGAATCCGATCGTACCTAAACAATTCAACGCTCGCGATAACCGATTGACTGGTGCGCCAAGTGATGGTTGGTGGTCAACTGCGGTTGGTCGATGGCAGCAGCGCGGGAACTGAGCCAATGTGTATGATAGCATGATTGAATGGGGGACATAAATCGGCAAGAGCTACGTGACAAGTTATTCGCGAAATTCGCTGCTTGCGGGTTACATTGAGATGAACAAAGGGTATGAGGTATGTGGAATTCTTCTTTTCAGGCTATCACAGTAGCATGCTCATGTCCCATGGTGAATAGTTTCGGACTGTGATGCAAAGCTTGACGATTATTTGTGTGGTTAAGGTGCAGTTGTGTTGTGTTCGATGATCGAAGCAACAGATCTAGTTTCATAACGACGTTTCGGATTAAATTGCAAAATTGGCCGTGTTTTTTTACGGAAATGACCTGGGGTTTTTGTAATCCCTTTCGACTTAGTCCAATACGTCTGTTAAAAGTTTCAAAATATGAACCTTGATGATCCTTGATTTTTCGAAAAATACAAGTGACTATATAAATCTTGAGTTTTGGAATTATTAGAGTCATTTTTGCATAGATATCTTAAATCCAAATACTGCATCATTTCGCCTTGCTTGGCCCATAGCATGATCACTTCTTGACAAGAATGAAATCTACCTTTAGGCGATTTTGAAGTGATTAGTGTAGAGATGAATTAGGGGTGCTTCGCGGTGGTGAGCATGTATAATAATTGTTTTAATCAATATAATAGCATAATAATTTCAATGAATAAATCATAAATACTTCGATTACTACTAAGTGGTCGAGCGTTTGAGCTCTATTTTTGTAGGGGTTTTATTGATGAGCACTGAGCGCTTCTGTTCGATGCCAGATGATTTTTTTTATATCTAGTTAGGAATGAGTTTTGCTTCAATTAACACGTGTTTAGAGATGCGCTTCAAATGGTGAGTTAACAACTTTTAAGGAGGGTGCGACCGACCTCCGGTCCTCACAAGTTCCTACCTCACGCCTCCACGAGTCATATGATCACAAAAGACTGCCAGCTGAAACATGGAGACGCTGGTTGGCGTAGCCTGGGCAATGTTGTCAATCTGACAATAGCGAAGTGAGGGGGTGCAACCTGTTAATCATATCATAATTTTCCATTCTCACTTCTTTCAGGTTTTCTAGGTCATCAGGTATTATAAAATAATTTAAAATTTAAAATTTCCTTTTTTTCGCATGTCATACATTGTCTAAATTTTCTGGTTCGTAATGGATGCGGAAGTTTTTCTACAATTGCAACAAAACAGCAGTCGGCACAGATGTAATTTTCAGTTTATATTATAATATCCCTTGACTCTACATATTATCAAATAGGACATTGTTTATTCATAACCATTATCAATCTTCTTTATCATTATCATTATCATTTTGATCATTACTGGTGTTTTCAGGATTTATATTTTAACATTTTTTTTATAATTTCACCTAATAGGTTATAGATACTTTTAATTATTGTGTCTTATATGTTCAATGGCTTTTGCACTTATTACCTAATGTATTTTTCAATTCCGGTTTGCAAATGGACCTTTTCCAAATCTGAGCTGTTTGCCATTCGGATAGTGTCTGATGTTACAGTTCAGTTTTTGTCAGTACCGTATCATAACTCACAATATCATTATATTTGATGATATTGTTTTATTGATTTTACTTCATAGATGATTTAAAAATTGCTAGTTGTTTTTTACGTCCATTTGTCTTTAACTCCCTGTCAATAAAATCTTCTCTGTTTTCCTCACACAAGAACAAAAATTATTAGGCCAGCAAAAATAAAAGCGTATTCCTTTTATAAAAATCAACACCAAGCAGCAAATAGTGAACATGGCAACAGTAAATTAAAATGTATAAATGTAATTTTTGTAAAATTTAACAAACTTTTTTAGGATACCTTAAATCAAGATTTTTGGAAATTGCTGCTATCGCTGAAAACGAACGAAAACGTGCTTTAGCACGAAAACACAGAAATCTCCACTTTCACAGAACTGAAAAGTGGAATGGGAGGGACCATCAGGGCACCCGATTGAAGCACTCTGGATGGGGAGAGTGGAAATGCCAACTCCCCATTGCTAACAGTTTGTGAATAGAGGGCGGGCTCTTCTCCCCGCCCATTGGGGCATCCTCATGTTAGATAGCTTGCTCTTTTGACCAATTGTTCAATCTTGTTGTTGGATGGGGAATTTTTATATCCTTGTAGATACGTATAAGTGATGTTGCCTATCGATCCACCCAACCCCTTTTTGGCCCTTCATACAATGGCATGATTAGGATAATCAGTGGTTATTAAAGCTTGATCAAGTCTAACAGCGAGGAGAGCTCACTGCTGTCGGACTTAGTTTTCCGTGCTACAATGGGTGGTAGTACATATCATACAATTAACACGTGTTTAGAGATGGACAGCATTTTGATGTAAGTTCCTTTTATTTTGTGATGTCGAAGCTTATTTTAAGGTCAATTTTTATGAATTCTAAGTACACAAACTATTATATAAGTAGTAGTAATAAAAAGAGCAATCATTAATCCAAGTATCCAGTTTACATCTAGTTGTATGCAGCTTCAGTCAATACCAAGATCAAATTGAGCCACCGATCTGATTTCCCAATATCCCTGTATGAAGGGCCAAAAACGGAGGGCTGGAAATGGAAATGGAAATGATGCGGGAAACGCTTTCTATAATTGACCTCTAGAGAATATGTTCACAACGTTTCGGGATTCCTGAAGCAAAGCCCTTTTTTTGGTTCAAGACAGGCTCAAGCTGTAAAGTTTATTATTAATAATTAGCTTGAATTGGTAATTATTTCCATACTCACAATTTAGTGCCCAAACAATTCTGGGTGCGAACAATTAATTGTCTTACGGTTTAGCTTCAATATTTAGGTTTAGTCTGTAAATTCATTAGTTATAAGGTATTTCGTAAGTAAATGTAAGAAAAAGGATATAAACATAAGCTTACAAAATTCAGTGAAGGCAAATTACAACTACCTCACTTGAATATTTCAAAGACAATTAAATTCAAAGCAAGACTAACACAATAGGCCTATGCATGCTATCTACCTCTATAGCTAGCTCTTTGTACCGGTTGGGTGATAATGTTTGGCTCATTTGTTCGAGGGGCTTGCACGCAACATCCTCCCCCTCATGTCGCCTCAACTTTTGCTTCGGCGTCATCTTCCGTTTCCACATCTAGCAGTGCAAGCTTGACGACAGGTCTCCGTAGTACACCAGTCGAAGTCGCCACCTCAGGTTGTCGCACCGTCCCATCCTTTCCTGGATACGTACGCACTACCCGACCTCTCAACCACCTATTCCTAACCTTCTCATCCGCTATGACTACCAACTCACCCTCTTTCACTGACCGGACATTTTGGAACCACTTAGTCCTCCTTGTGATGGTCGGGAAGTATTCGGTGATCCATCTGCGCCAGATGTGATCTAAAGTGTACTTCAGCAAATTCCAACTGCTCCTCAGCGTCTCACCTTCGCTGATTGCATTTTTCACAGGTTGTCGTACTCCGGTGGAACTTAGCATCAGGAAATGGTTTGGGGTTATCGCTTCTTGGTCTGATGCCTCCAGGGAAACGAAGGCCAAAGGCCGTGAGTTAATCAGTTTCTCGGCTTCGGCAAAGAGTGTTGCCAACGTTTCGTCATCCAGTTTAAGTTCCGAAGGAATTGCTCCAAGAGCTGATTTAATGGACCGAACCATCCGTTCCCAGCAGCCTCCCATATGTGGCGCTGAGGGTGGATTAAACTTCCACTGCGGGTTTGTGTCCGTGAACGTACTACTTAGCTCCGTGGTGATTTCCTCTATTTCTTTGATCAACTCCCGGCTGAGTCCGACGAAATTGGTCCCGTTATCGGAATAAATTTCTAGTGGAGCCCCACGTCGAGCAATGAACCTTCGCATTGCCTTTTTGCAAGAATCGGCGGTCAGGTTACTTGCTACCTCAATGTGAATGGCTCTTATTGTCAAGCACGTGAACACTACTCCACAACGCTTAGCTGCGCTTCGTCCAAGCTTGACCAAGTACGGCCCGAAATAATCGACTCCGACGAAAGTAAAGGCGCGAACATACGGCGTCAATCTTACTGTCGGTAACGGCCCCATCTTTGGTGCCACTGGAACAGACTTGTATACTCGGCACCACATACATCGAGTTTTTGATTTACGTACTCGTGTCCTCAACTGAAATATATAAAACCTTTGGCGTACTTCGTTTACCACCGTTTCATCGTTAGCATGGCGAAATTCACGGTGGTACCAATTAACAAGAAGCTCCGTCACTTGATGTTCTCGTGGCAGTATTATCGGGTACCTAGTGTCGAATGGTAAATACTTTGCGGCTCCGATCCGACTGTCTACTCGGAGCGGCATCGGTGGCAGCTTCCCAATTTTATTCGAACGCTCCAGTAGCTTCTGTGCAGTTCCTGTTTCCATGTTACGCTTCAGGACAGCTACTTCATCTGGATAAGCTTCAGACTGTACTAGCTTCCACAAAGTCAATTCTGCTTTCTGCAGCTCTTCTTGGCTTAACTCCTTAGCTTTTTCTCGAAGCCCACTCTGAGAAGCTTTACGGAGGTTATCGATGAATCGATGGACATAGGCAACGCACCGTTTTAAACGCTCAAATTTAGAGAATCGTTCGAATTCCACCATCGGTTTGATGACGAAATGTGAACAGACATAGGCTGGTTGGAGTTCCTCGTCCGTTCCTTCTACGTTTTCGTCCATGATCGTACATGATCGTACAAAAATGCAGGGCCTCAATACCACCGACTTTCTCTATTTATTGATGGACCTCTTCCCCACTTTGTTGCTTCGTCTGCAACGTTGGTTCTCGTTCCGATCCATTTCCATTCATCTATCGTTGATAAACTTAGGATTTCTTTTACTCTGAAGGCGACCAATTGGCGGTACCGTCGTGAGTCGGATTTTATCAACGCAACTACCGTTGTAGAATCACTCCAGAAGAAAGTACGAGTGATTTTCACGGAATGCTGATCCTCGATAGTTTTCCTGAGACGAGCTCCTATCAAAGCCGCCATTAGCTCCAGCCGTGGCATCGAAAGTGATTGTAAAGGAGCCACTTTGGTTTTTGATGAAACAAGAGTACACCGAACTTCTCCCCTATCGACGATTCGGAAGTATGCGACGGCGGCAAACGCTAGTTCACTCGCATCGACGAAGATGTGTAGTTGAAGCGAATCGTAGCTGATTGGATCGTATCCTGGAAAGTAGCAACGATCGATCTTTACTTTGGTCATCTCTCGTAGTACCTTCAACCATTGATTCCAGCGGTCGAATAACTCAGATGGAATCTTTTCATCCCAAGCTATGTTCTCCCTCCACGTATCTTGAACTATCACTTTCCCGTGAATGATAAAGGCAGAAACTAGTCCAAGGGGATCATAAAGACTCATCACCACGCTCAGTAGCTCTCGTTTACTCGGAATAACTTCACCTTCTATTAGCTGTCGGAGAGCTGTCAAATGAGAATACATCGTCCTCTGGTGACCAAATCATTCCAAGCAACGGCTCGAACTTGCAATCTTTGCCGACTGCAAATTGCTTGACCGCAGCTGGATTGGCCTCTCCAATGCGCTCGAGGACTGCCAGTCTGTTTGACATCCAGTTTCTAATGAAGAAACCAGCTTTTCCGTGCACCGTGGAAACTTCTGTGGCTATCTGAACCGCTTCCTCGATGGTGTCGACACTGTCGAGATAGTCGTCGACGTAATGATTGTGTTTAATTGGCGCTACCGCCCTCGGGTACATTTTCTCATGTTCTGTTGCATTCAAGTTTTTCACGAACTGTGATTGAACTGGTGAGCAGGTTGCTCCAAAAATGGCTACGTCAGTAACCATCACCATGATGGGATGGTCTGGAAAATCTCTCCATAGGAATAGCAGAGCGCTTCGGTCGTTATGACGAATGAGAATCCGCAGGAACATCTCCATGATATCCGCTGATATTGCTACTGCGCGTTCGCGGAACTGAAACAGCACAGCCAGCAACGAAGTCAGAAGGTCTGGTCCTTTCAGTAGTTGATCATTCAATGAAATGCCGTCTACCTTAGCCGCCGCATCCCAGATGAGACGAACCTTGCCAGGTTTATTAGGATTCATCACAATACCAAGAGGCAAATACCATGTTCGTCGCAGATCAAATTTCTTCAATTCTTCCTTGGTTGCTTCGTGCACGTATCCTTTCATCTGGAACTCTACAATCTGCTTATGGACGGTTTCATACAATGCTGGGTACTTTTGTAGTCGTTTCTCTAAACATTTCAATCGCTTTTCCGCCATGGGCCGGCTGTCCGGTAGCTCGATGTAGTCATGGTTCCACACTAAACCTGTTTCGAACTTTCCACTTTCAATCCTTGTTGTAGTGTCTTCCAAAATTTTTCGTGCACGCTCCTCTTCGGCACTTTCCAAATTCGGAACTAACGCAATCCCGAGACTTTCCAGGGAGAAAAACTCTCGCACGTATTCGTGTAGATCAGCGGTCGCAGTTTGAGCACAAATATGCATCTGCCGATGTTGTAGCTGGTCTCCACCACGTATGCTGCCATAGACTGCCCAGCCCATACGAGTCTTTGATGCTATTGGCTCTTGTGAACGGCCTTCAAGCAGTTTGAGTGTTGCAAGGAGATGTGAATTATTGAGTCCGATCAATATTTCTGGAGTAGCTGACTTGAAGCTCTTTATAGGCAGCTTTCTTAGGTGTTTGTACCGATCTGTCATCTCGTCAAAGTTTAAAGATTGTTCCGGTAATCCCATGCCATTCACGGTGAACGCACCTCCAAGTTTGAAACGCTTGCTGCTACTTTGTGCCGAAATCTCCATGTGCACCACCCGTGCGTCTGATATCGTTTTATTGAAGCCACTTGTCCACTGTATGCAGAGTGGCTCGGATTGTCCATCCAGACCCAGAGTATCGGCGACTGTACGATCGACTAACGTTACTGACGATCTGTCGTCAAGAAAGGCAAAGGTGTTGACCTCACCGTACTTACCGATGCCTGCCGATGGCTCGTAGTGCAGTAACCGATGATGCAACTTCTGGCAACCGTTGACTCCGCATGCATTCCCGTTGCATGGCCAACGGAGATGTGGCTTCAAACATCGTCGACAAAGTTTGTGATCCTTCACTATGCTTCAACGGTTATCAAAGGTGAGTCCCTTGAACTTTGAACACTCACCAACTTCATGATTTTGTCCATTACACACGGGACATTTCTTGACTTCCTCTGTTTTCTTAGTGTTTGCTACTCGCTCCTTCCGTTCCGTATGTTCATCACCACTGGTTACCGACGCCCCGTCTCGCTCCGTTTCCGTATGCGCATTCACATAGGCTTTTTCCTTTGCTCTTGAACGGTCTTCCTAGAGACTATGCTGTGGTTTACCGGATAGAGTCACGCTACTAGTGGCAGATACCACACGAGCCATATACTCGCTGAAAACGTTGAGGTCTACCACCCGAAACTGTTGTTGATACATCGCCTAGTTGAATTTCACGTTTGCTGGCAACTAATCAACAAGCTGCTTTGATAGATGCCACTCTAATCTGACTGCCTTCAGATGTCCGCATAAATTCTGCACTATCAAGCCGAAATTCACCAGTGTTTCCAGCTTGTCCGGTTTAGGAGGAGGAGTAGCCCTAATCTCCATAACCAAATTGTGCACGATTTGCTCTGGGCGACCGAACAATATCTGTAACGTTGACATCACCTGTGGAACCATGGACGGGTGCAGTAGAAAGCTGCTAACGGCATCTCTGGCGGTTCCCTTTAAGGCCCGTTGAAGTCGAAGTAGGTTTTCGAAGTCGGAGTATCCACAGGCATCCGAAGAATGTTGATAGCTGCTTAAAAACAGTGGCCAGTTGATAGGATGTTGTTGAGTTGGATGAAGGGCTTCGTGCTGGAGATTGCTACCCGGAGTCACCATATTTGGTAGGTCAGGAATGTTGAGAACGGTTGAAGGTCCACCAGCGAAATGACTTCACCTCCTACAGCTCCAACGAGTTCCGCCTCGCAGACAGACAGACAGACAGACAGACAGACAGACAGACAGACAGACAGACAGACAGACAGACAGACAGACAGACAGACAGACAGACAGACAGACAGACAGACAGACAGACAGACAGACAGACAGACAGACAGACAGACAGACAGACAGACAGACAGACAGACAGACAGACAGACAGACAGACAGACAGACAGACAGACAGACAGACAGACAGACAGACAGACAGACAGACAGACAGACAGACAGACAGACAGACAGACAGACAGACAGACAGACAGACAGACAGACAGACAGACAGACAGACAGACAGACAGACAGACAGACAGACAGACAGACAGACAGACAGACAGACAGACAGACAGACAGACAGACAGACAGACAGACAGACAGACAGACAGACAGACAGACAGACAGACAGACAGACAGACAGACAGACAGACAGACAGACAGACAGACAGACAGACAGACAGACAGACAGACAGACAGACAGACAGACAGACAGACAGACAGACAGACAGACAGACAGACAGACAGACAGACAGACAGACAGACAGACAGACAGACAGACAGACAGACAGACAGACAGACAGACAGACAGACAGACAGACAGACAGACAGACAGACAGACAGACAGACAGACAGACAGACAGACAGACAGACAGACAGACAGACAGACAGACAGACAGACAGACAGACAGACAGACAGACAGACAGACAGACAGACAGACAGACAGACAGACAGACAGACAGACAGACAGACAGACAGACAGACAGACAGACAGACAGACAGACAGACAGACAGACAGACAGACAGACAGACAGACAGACAGACAGACAGACAGACAGACAGACAGACAGACAGACAGACAGACAGACAGACAGACAGACAGACAGACAGACAGACAGACAGACAGACAGACAGACAGACAGACAGACAGACAGACAGACAGACAGACAGACAGACAGACAGACAGACAGACAGACAGACAGACAGACAGACAGAAGTCTTTTTGAAGGTCTTCTTCACAGTCGCCCAACCTTACCTTCAGAAGCATTTGGTAATTTTTTTCCTGAACATAGTTACTTTCTAAACTTCTGATAAGTCCCATCCTGAACTACGAGGAAAATTTCTGCAAAACTTTGAGAAAATACTGTTCAGAAGTTCTTGGCAAATCTGCTTCAATTGCTAGAAGTTCCTCCCTGAACTTTAGAGAAGTTCTTTTCTGAACTGCCGAAATAATCTCTTCTGAATTTCAAAGAGTATTGCTCTGAACTTCGGGGAAGTTTGTTCCTGAATTTCTGAGAAATTCCTGTTTGAACTACTAGAAAGATCCTCCTATACTTCTGGAAAGTCTCTTTCTGATTTTTTCAAAAGAATCTACTATAACTTCTGAGATTTTGTGAAATTTGAGCAGTTCTCATTCTGAAATGCTGGAATTTTTTATTCGGAACTTTAGATAAACTTCACTTCTGGGTAGTTCCAACTGAACTTTTGGTCTCTTCGCAACTTCTGAGAAGTCCTCTTGTGAACTTTAGAGGAGTTCTTTACTGATTTTTTTTGAAAAATTCCTTTTTTCAGTTTTTTCTGAGCTTATTCTTTCCAAACTTCTGATTGATCCCATCCGGCAATGCGAGAAAAAAAATTTCCAAAATTTTTAGAAAAATTCCCTTAAATTTGTTCTTGAAGTTTCTTCCTGGACTTCTGAAAAGTCCTCTTCCGAACTTTTCGGAAGTTTTCTCCAGAACTTTGGGGAAGTTTGATCCGGAACTATTGAAAAATTCGTGCTCAAATTAGAAGGAAGCACTCCCAATGTTCCTGGAAAGTTTCATTCTTTTCTCCCTAACGAATTTTGAGAAATCATTATTCTGAAATGCAGAATGTTCTCCTCTGAGCTTTGGAAAAGCTGCCAAGCACTTCTAGGAACTTCCAACTAACATTTCGAGAAGTTTCTTCCGAAACTTCTGGGAAATTATTTTCTGGGCTTGAGAGAAGTTCTTTCCTCAACTTCTAAAGGGTGAACACGAAATTATTGCGACACATTCAACAGGGCATAACTTTTTTATCATTGGGTAAAAATCAACCAAATTTTGCACATTTTCTCATTGATGTGTATTGTTTACATGCTGTCGTGTTTTTCGATTCAACGAAAATGGAGGTGAACCAACGCGAGTCGAGAGAACAAATTCTTTCCAAACACCTGGAATTTCCTAAACTGTCGCACCGGCAGTTGGGAAAAATGTTGAACATTCACCATTCAACCGTCTCCAGAGTGTTGAAGCGGTTCCAGGAGCGGTTGACGTTGCACCACGGCAAAGGAACTGGAAGAAAACCGGGACCGGAGAACAAAAAGACGGAGGGAAAGGTGAAGCGGATGATTAAAGCAAATCCCAACGTCTCAAGCCGTGATTTGGCTAAAAAGATCGGCATGTCGCAGAGCTACGTCCAGAATGCAAAGAAGAGAGCTGGACTACATACATACAAGGTACAGAACTTCCCAAACCGCGATGAGCGGCAACAATCGACGGCTAAAACTCGGGCACGGAAGCTCTACGAGAAGATGCTGACAAAATATGGTTGCTGTGTGATGGACGACGCAACGTATATAAAAGCCGATTTTAAGCAAATTCCGGGGTTGGAGTTTTTCACCGGTGAGAGCAAGTTCTATGTGGACGACAAATTTAAGAAGAAGACAATGTCGAAGTTCGCCTCCAAATATCTCATTTGGCAGGCCATCTACTCTTGCGGACTGAGGAGTGAGCCTTTCGTGACAAAGGGCACAGTAAATGGCGAGATCTACAAATCTGAGTGCCTCGAGAAGCGCTTTTTGCCGTTCTTGCAGCAGCACGACGAAGCTCCGCTATTTTGGCCAGATTTGGCATCATGCCACTATTCTAAAAGTGTCCTGGAGTGGTATGAGGCCAATTCTGTCCATTTTGTTCCAAAGGACATGAATCCGCCAAACTGTCCGGAGCTGCGCCCGGTGGAGCAGTACTGGGCAATGATGAAGCGGGAACTTCGGAAGAGCAAGAAGACAGTCAAAGACGAGAAGGACATGTTAAGAAAATGAAAAAAAAAAAACTGAGAAACTGGTACCGGATGACACTGTAAAGACTTTTATGGACGGCATCAAGCGAAAATGCGTTCAATTTTACACTCAAGGCTCCATCGATTAACTTTTCTTTTGATTATTGAAGTAAATATATGTATAAAACTACCCTAAAATTTTGGTTTGATTCTAAACATTATAAGAAAATTGGCATGACATTTTCGGTGTCGCAATAATTTTGTGTTCGCCCTTTATGACGTATCGTCCTGAGGATTTTTTTTCGAGATTTTTTGAGAAATTATAGGTAGTGCCCTTCTTGGTTAGCTATCGTCTGAAATTTGGGGAAGTTTTTTTTGCTGAACTTCTGGGAAGTTCAATCTTGAATTTCTGGGAAGAACTCTAAAACCTCTGAAAAATTCCAAACTTTAGAGAAGTCCTCTCCCCTCCACTTCTTTCTGAAGCTCTGATAAGTCCTCTCCTGATTCTTGGGGAAGTTCTGTTTTGAAATTCTGGTAAGTATGATCTTGAACTTCGGTAATGATTTTTTTAAGGTTCTTCTTGCATGAACTGCTTGCTCCCAATACTTCTGAGAAGTTTCTACCTGACCATAGGAGAAACTTTTTTTTCGAAGAAGTCTCTAAGTTTCTCAAATATGATTTGTATTGTTGTGAACCTTAATTTTCGTTCTGACTTAATAGCAAAGGACCAATATTACCATTGCTTTGACAGTAATTTTTCGCATAGGTTTGAACACGCGTGGGATTGAACACTACCATAAGTAGGGACTCCATTATACTCTCGAAAAGGGCCTACAGAATACTTATCTCCGGGCTCATTGTGTCTCCAAGTGGTCCACCGCTTTCGTTTCTTCAAGGATTTCTACTTTAAATGATACCTTCGATATTTTAAAACAGCTCCTTACCGTATCTACTATACTGTGTTTAAATACTATACTGCGTACTGCGTACGTTTTAAATCGGAACATCATAGAATACCTTTATTTGAAATTTAAAAAATATTTCAAATGTCTGTAAAAGTCTGCAACATAAATAAGATGTCTGCTAAATGTCTGCATCGTTAAAAAAGTCGGCAATAAAAATAAAAAGTCTCCAAATTTACAGACATGTCTGTGAATATGGCATCCCTGATTGCGACATACAGTCATCCCATCTTGAACACTTTTGATCGACTGAACCTTGGACTGAACCACGTTTTTCGCTTTTGACAGCTTCATTATAATTACTCCATTTTTATAAGTACAGCGCTTTTACAATCAGAGTAGCAGTTACTCAGTTTCCTTATATCAAGTTACTCAGTTTTTGACATTCAGCATGGAAATACGAAACTGAGTGAAAGTTACTCTATTTAGAGCAGATCTGAACGAGTGTGTACTTAATTGGGAAAGACGAACATTTTTAATTCAATTCTGTATCAGTTCGAATGGAAATATTGGTATAAGTTTAAAACTTTTTCCGTTGATAAAATGACATGATGGCTATGCTGATTATTTTAACCTTGTATTCGAGTTCTTGGAAACATTTTTTTCTAGAAATGACTTAAAATGGGACATAAAATCGAAATATATGCCTGAAATCAACGAGAAAGAAGCTCAACACAGGTTGTTTTTTGCGGGAGATTTGCTATAAAAAGCGATTGGCATTTAAATATTTGCCATGCTAAAAGTTGTGAAGCTACTTTGGACAGCCGAACTGGTCTTTTGAATATGCAAATGGGGCAAATATTGGGTAATCCCCGAAAAATTCAAGCAGAGGGATTCCCCCACTTGTATGTTCTGTTTGCAGATCCTTTTTCGCACAATCATTTCAATTATCAACCGATGCGGATTTAAGCGTCAATTTACTTACTCTTAGCATCGATGAGTTATCTTTGCCAAACAGAAAATCAAAAATCATTGCAATTAATTCCACGGAGATTTAAAGAGATTTTGCACCTGACCGAGAGTCCTACTTGCGAGCGTTCATTAAGGTCACTACTTTTGTAATCAACGCAAGCTCTCTCGCAAGGATTTCTCAACTATTTTCATGTAATTAATCAATCTGTCGGCACTTGGATAGCTTTGTGGGAAACCAATCTTCGAATGACATGTTTATTATTTTATTCTTGTTGCCGCAATGGTTTGGTTTAGGTTGAGCATAAGAGCCCATACAGTTGTCGTTACATAAAAAACGGACCACTATCTCTACGCTTGCTTCACACTGAATTACATAATTTACGTGCCGGTTTTGTTGTTTGTATATAGAAAAATTATATACCAATCAATGATATTTATAACTTTGCCAGCCCTAGCTAATAATACTTCTCGTTGGGTCACTTAACGGCTACAGTTGACTATCATTAGAAATGAGATTCGTTGGGATGTGTATTTCCTAACACACACGCGTTACTCAGCTATATTTACAGAAAATAAAATGAGAAAGCTAGCTGGAAAAGCTCCAACCAGCTCAGTAGCTACCAGCTGGATCACTGTGGGTGAAGAGGAGGCCTCCGAGGAGGGCTTGGGTTTGCCTCCCCGTATTCAAAACGTCTCTTGTACCTGTTTGGTCGTTGTCTTCGGCTCTTGTTGCTGTGGTTCGTTCCACGCTTGTACGACGGCAGAACCGAACAGGACAAAGACCACGGCCGGAATGATGTAGGCCGCGGCTCCTATCGCAAACACATACTGCCACTCGTCCATCGTACTCTGATGGGCGGTGAAGTGTGCCACCAGCATGGGGGAGATGAAGCCGCTTGTCGTTCCGACAAAGTTAATCACTCCGTACAGGGTACCGGCAAAGTTCGGGGCGAGGTCCTGTGAGTTTTGGCAGATTCGTCATGGTGGAGGCGCCGTTGAAACCCAACGAGAGCGTGATTATGGCAACGCACACGAACGGATCGAACCCAACGTAGATGAGCACGATGAGGAACAGGCCGGGGATTATGTGCGCTGTAATTAAAATAAAATCAGTCAGTTTTGTCGCATTTCACTTGCACTGCAACCGCAGTAGTGGTTGTCAGTTGGGCTAATTATAGAAGTAATAAGTTGTTTATTAATACACATATTATGAAGCACATGACCGGAATGTTCGGTGGTCGTATGATCATTTTGCCACGGTGGTTGATATTTCTTTCAGCTCGCTTGGAGCCTATTTATAGCACTATGGCTTATAGTAGGAATAGTGCTAGATGAGGTAATTTTTTCTTCTTTCTTGGATATTTTGCAACTTACAAATCGCAACTGTGCGAAGGGCAATTAGGGGCTTCCATGTCGGTACAATTAAATATACAACCCATTGCGGCACTAGGTCGGGTGACTGAAGCGTGTAAGAAGGGCAAAGTGGTGAAAGTATGTGGATTCTTGATCGTATTTGACATTCGAGTTGGTGAATTTGACGTTACATCATGGCAGTTTCCGATTTTTTTTCCGATATTACTAAATCACTATTGAGGTTATAATCCTGTTCTGTTTCTGTATTTAATCTATCTTAATACTTTGCTGCCGTAAAGCTATCTGCCAGTAAGGCTTGCTTCATTTAGAATTGACAATTGGCTCATATTGTGGCGCTCCTGGTGGACGGATTTGGAAGTTCTTGGCGCCCACGTGTCGGGAATTGTGTCAGCTTCACGTATGTGTTTTTGACATTCCGCAAATCGACTGTACTTTGTAAACAATCAACATGGAAGCCGAAAGAAGGGAAAAAATTGTGCACAGTTATTTGGAAAATCCATTGTGGTCCGCATCTAGGCTAGCTAAACAGCTGAAATTGCCCAGAAATACCGTATGGCGCGTTATCAAACGGTATAAGGAAATATTGACGACGATTCGGAAGCCTCAAGCCAATCGTTGGAGTGGGACTGTCGACCGGAAGCTGCGTGGTAAGATTTTGAAGACGATTAAGAGGAATCCCAATCTGTCGGACCGTGATTTGGCCAGAAAATTCGGTGCTGCCCATAGTACCGTGAGCAGAACTCGACTCCGGGAAGGAATCAAGTCGTATCGAGCTAGCAAACAGCCAAATCGGACCATAAAACAGAATAGTGTGGCCAAAATCCGTGCTCGGAAGCTATACGACCAGGTACTGATCAAGTTCGACGGGTGTCTTCTGATGGACGATGAAACCTATGTCAAGGGTGACTTCGGGCAAATCCAAGGTCAAAAATTTTACTTGGCAACGGCTCGGGGGGATGTTCCAGCCAAATTTGTATTTGTTTTTGCCGACAAATTTGCACGAAAATTCATGATTTGGCAGGGCATTTGCAGCTGCAGCAAAAAAAACGAAAGTTTTCGTTACAAATAAGACAATGACGTCGGAACTATACCAAAAAGAGTGTCTCCAAAAACGAATTTTGCCGTTCATTCGATCCCACGACCATCCCGTAATGTTTTGACCAGAATTGGCAAGCTGTCATTACAGCAAAGTCGTTCAAGTATGGTATGCAGAGAAAGGGGTCCAGGTTGTTCCGAAAAACCTTAACCCTCCCAACTGCCCCCAGTTCCGCCCTATTGAGAAATACTGGGCAATCACGAAGAGGAGACTCAAGGCAAAGGGAAAGGTTGTCAAAGACATCAATCAGATGAAGACCTGGTGGAATAAGATAGCTGAACGATGGACGAAGAAGGTGTGCGCCGCCTAATGAGCCGTGTTACAGGAAAAATTTTATCCGTATTTTTTCTTAAAAGTATGAAAAAAACGCTACATTTGTATAAAAATAGATCTTGAATTTAACAATAAATAACTGAAATACAGGCTATTGTTTTTGTTCCAATTCTATCTGAAGCAAGCTTTACTTGGTTGTGGACGGATGCTATCAAACTCATTCGATTTTGAAACTGTTCTCTTTTCTCTGAACCTTTTGGATAGGTTGGTAAATTGTTGGAAAAGATCTTTCAATTTATTGGAGATGATTCGGAAACTTCTAGAATAATCACAGTGAACTTCTTGGTAAAATTCTAGAAAATTCTTCGAAAAGTTCGGAGCAACTTTTGACAAAGTTCAGTAGACTGCATGAAAATGTTGTTGGAGATTTTTTTCTTAAATTTTTCGTCTGCTGGAAGTTTCGAACTATCACTCAAAAAGTGTATGGAGCTTTTAAGAAGTTTAGGGAAAAGTTGGGAAGATTTTATAAAAAACTAGCTGAACCCTTTGTGAGCCTTGCTACGCATGCAACTAAATGAATGAAAATTTAATAGAGCTGGCGCATTTATGGTTTTTTTTTGGCTGAATGAATTTGGTAACAATATTTTAGTTTGCTAGTGTTGGTAATTTTTGCAAAAAAACAAAGGTTTGTGATTTTTTTTAACCCTTGGATCGGTAATTTCAACCGGTTTTTCTTTCTGTATAGAAGCATTTCATAGACAAAACATTTATCTTCAAACGAAGCCACATCCTGTCAATTTGAACGTAATTTTCTGTTGCATAACCTTAGATTAACTTCTTGTGCATAATTTAGCACTAAGAGTAATTGAGGCATCCCCATTGTTGACTAAGAAGGGGTTAAACTTCAATCAGAACATGCTGCTTACCCGAGAAATACACATTTCGTGTTTTAGTTGCATGGATAATTCTTAGCTTTGGTTCAAATTTCTGTTTCATTTGTTTGAGAGAACTCCTCCAGAGGGAAGGGGTCTCAAATCACTTAAGAAAAAAATCCTGCCTAAAAACAAATACATGTTCATAACAGTAGGGATAATTCTCATGTTTGGTTGACATCTGTGTCTCATTTGTATGAGAACCCACCGCTTCCAGAGAGGAGAGGAGTCTCAAACCACCATAGAAACATTTCGTGCCTCCAAAAACCCCCACATACAAAATTTGGGTCCATTTGCTTGATTAGTTGTCGAGTTATGCAGAAATTTGAGTTTCATTGATGTAGGATCCCCCTTCCAGAGGAAGGAGGGGTCTCGAACCATCATAAGAACCTTACCCTGCTTCAAAAGTCCCTGCATAAAAATGTTCATTCCGGTAGGGATAATTCTCATGTTTGGTTGAAATTTGTGTTTCATTTATATGAGAGCCCCTCCCCACCTTTCGAACAGGAGAGGGGTTTCAAACCACCGTAGAAATATTTCTTGCCTTCAAAAACTCGCCCATGCCCAATTTGGTTCCATTTGCTTGATTAGCTCTCGAGTTATCCAGAAATTTGTTTTTCATTTGCATGGGAACCTCCTTTCTAGAGGTGGTAGGGGTCTAAAAGTATCATAAAAACCTTTCCCCGACCAAAAAACTCCTGCATACAAATTTGCATAGAAGTAGGGATAGTTCTCATGTTTGTTTTAAATTTGTATTTCATTTGTATGGGAGCCTTCCTTTCCAGAGGGGAGAGGGGTCTCAACTCACCATGAAAACATTTCTTGCCTTCAAAAACTTCGAAACGCCAAATTTGGTTCCATTTGATTGATTGGTTCTCGAGTTATGCCGAAATTTGTGTTTCATTTGTATGGAAGCCTTCCTTTATAGAGATGGGAGGGGTCTCTTACTGTCATAAGAACCTTTTCCGGCCCCAATAACTCTGCATACAAATTTTCACGCCGATCGGTTCAGTAGGCTCCGAGTCTATAAGGTTCAGACAGACAGAAATTTATTTGCATACATATAGATTTGTAAGAACCCCCCCACCCCCAAATCCGCTTGCCATCCAGAGGACGGAGGGGGTTTAAACCATTTCTTGCTTTCATTTGCTGAGGTTCCATTTGCTTGATTAGTTCTCGAGTTATGCAGAAATTTGTCTTTCATTTGCATGAGGGAAAGGTAGGGGTCTCGAACCACCATAGAAACATTCTTTGCCTCCAGAAAACTCCACATGTTAAATTTGGTTCCATTTGCTTGATTGGTTCTCGAGTTAAGCCGAATTTTGTGTTCCATAAGTATGGGAGCCCTCCTTTACAGAGATGGGCGGGGTTTCTTAGTGTCATAAGAACCTTTTCAATTACCCCTGCATACAAATTTTCACGCTGATCGGTTCAGCAGTCTCCGAGTCTATAAGGTTCAGACAGACAGAAATTCATTTTTGAAAAGTTAACTACGATAAAGTTCAGAGACCCTAGTAGCACATTTGTTGCCATTCGGTTGAGATAACCTCAATATGACTCGCTAAGTCATAATCAAGTTAGAACTAAACATTATGATCGTAGTGCGGTACTTGGTTTTTTTTTTGCAGAAGAATAAAAGGATTCATCAATATTTTCCATATTTGAGACATTTTTGAAATGTCTTGTATTAAACGAAAATTTTCAACTTTTCTTTGAGACATTTGGATTAGTTTAGCAAAACAAAAACTCTTCAAGAAGACGGTGTCACGTAACTATGAACCAACAACACCACCAACAACAACAACAATAACAACAACAATAACAACAACAACAACAGCAGCAACAACAACAACAACAACATCAACAACAACAACAACAACAACAACAACAATTTTAAAAAAATATATGAAATCTGGAGAGGAGTTCTTGGAAATTCTTTGGGAATACCTGATTTTTTTAACGAAGTTTAACAAACATCTGTAAGAACTTTCACTTTTTTAACACTATTTTTTTTAAAACTTTTTGAGCGTATTAGTAGAACGATTGTGATTGGGAAACTAGGAGAATTTAAAATTTAACACTTCATTTGATCATTTTTTTAAAAAATAAAAAATTAAACAGCGAAACACTTTTTAAATTTTCGCTAGTAATCGCGAAAATCTGTAGAAGTTTTGATGATTGTTGGGAAAAACTAAAGGTAGATTCTTGGCAAACATTATGAAAATATATGGAAAAGTTTAAATTTTTTTTGCTCAAGTCCAACATATTTTAAAAAGGAGTTCGATAGCTACTCGAAAGTGTTTATAAAACTTCATCAATAAATTCAGAGAAATTCAGGTTACTTTACTGGCTTCTTTTTGCACAAATGCTGGAACTTGATGAATACTCTAAGATTTTTTTATATCAATGCCAGGAAAGTGCCAAAAACATTTTGATGAAATTCAGGAGAATTCTTGGAGATGATTCAGAATTGTAGAGGTGGAGAAGTTTGAAAAAGTTCTTTTGATAGTTTAGAATTTTGTTTTGAGAAGCTTGCGTTAAATTTTCGATAGTATAACGCAGCTTCTAGGGAAATTTTGGGAGAAATTTATTTAAATTGCTCATGAAGCTTCTTGGAGCAGTTCTGTTTTTTGACGAGATTTCAAAGAAATTCTTGAAATAATTCTGGCATTTTTTTCAGCTGAAAACAAGTACAGGAATTGATAGAGAAAGCTTCTTGAAGATGCTCAGTTAGGAAAATTTTAGTGAATCAAAAGATCAGGTGTAACTTTTAGAAGATATTTTGGAAATTTTATGGATAAATCCAGAAGGACTTTGTGTCTCAAAATTTTTTTGTATTCCTTGAGTTGAGTGTATAGAGTTCAAGAAAAAAATCTTCGAAAATTCTGATACTAAGGGAATTTATTGCAAAAGTTCGAAGTTGTTTGAACTTGAGAGAACTTCTTGACGAGCTTCGATTCCAATATTCTTCAGGAAGTTCAGGAAATAAAAATAACATGAATATCTCGGAAGAGTTCCGGAAGATGAATAAAGTTTAAAAAACTTCAGACAGGTTGTTCCGCTATTTGTTTTGCTATTTGTGTTCCGCATTCCAAACAAGCCTTCAAAAAGTTTAGGATAATTCTTCGAGAAGTCTATGAAGCTATGAAAAAGTTTAGTAAAAATTTTGGAAGGAGTTTCTAAGAATTCTTCAAGAAGGTTTGGACTTTTTTGGATATGACTTAGGAAACTGTAAGGAATAGTTTGAGATAATTTAAGGTAGCTTCCTGGAAAATTTCTGGAAGCTATTAAGAAAAGTTTAGGACTGTCTTAGGGTAGTTTAGTCAGCTTTTGGGAGCTTCTTGAAGAAGTTTAGGAAAATTTTGTGAGGGGTCTCTGAAAATTCTTCAAGAAGTTCTGGAATTTTTTGAATAAATTCAGGAAACTGTGAAGAATAGTTTAGGGCAATTTAAGGTAACTTTCTGGAGAACTTTTGGAAGCTACTGAGAAAAGTTTATAACTGTTCGTATGGAAGTTCAGCCAGCTTATGGGAGCTTCTTCAAGAAGTTTTAGTGAAATTTTGGGAGGAGTTTCTGAGAATTCTTCAAAAAGTTCTGGACTTTTTTTTTTAATAAACTCAGGAAACTTGAAGGAATAGTTTGGGATAATTTAAGGTAACTTTCTGGAGAACTTCTGGAAACTACTGAGAAAAGTTTTGCACTCTTCGTCAGAGGAATTCAGTCTGGCTTTTGGGAGTTTCGTAAGAAGTTTAATTGAAATTTTAGGGTGGAATTTCTGAGAGTTCTTCAAGAAGTTCTACGGAATTTTTGTTGAATTAACTCATGAAATTTTGGGATAATTTATTGAATTAACTTAGGAAACTGTGAGGAATAGTTCGGGATAATTTTAGGTAACTTTTTGGAGAACTTTGGAAGCTAATGAGAAAAGTTTGGACTGTTCTTTGGGGAGGCCTGTTCTTATCCAGCTTTTCGGAGAAATTAAGGATATTGGGAACTACTTGAACAAGCTTGGAAATTTCTCGCACAGTTTGTTGAAGGTCAAGTAGCATTTAAGAATTCTTATGAGAGAGTTATTAAGATACTATTTTCAAGAACTTCTGAAACAGTACTAGGAACCATAGTAATTCTGTATGCTGGAAATAATCGAATAACGCTGCGAACGCCTTGGAGAAATGTTGGAGAGTTGCTGATAGGAATTTCTTAAGAAATTCCTGATGCTGGAGAAAAGGCAGAACAACTTTTGATGAAGTTCAGGAGAATTTTGGAGATGGTAAGGTGCAGATGCAAGTTAGCCTTTGCGTTTACATGAAACTTCGAGATCCTACAAATGTGGTATTATACCTTATAATATACAACTATGAAGTAACAGTTTATGTAAATTAACCTACTTCTCCAACGAACAAAAAATTAGCACTTAACAGCCCTTTACTGTATGTTACAGGGAGACAGAAATTTGTACTCGCGATGATCCATGGCTTAATTTTACTCTCAGAGAACCTTTGAATAAGTTTTAAAATGTTCCATCGAACTTTTGAAATTTTTCGAGAAGTTTGAAAAATATTTTCTTGTAGTTTTTGAAGATTATTGATGACGTTGAGGGTCAGTTCAGAAGGATTTCCCGAACATTATTCAAGATGTTCTGAATCTCTATTTCGAAGAATCTTAGTAAACATCTTGAAGCAGTTCAGATTATTTTTGTGAGAGCTGAAGGAAATTCTAAGGAGCTCTTTGGAAAACTGCTGAAAAAGCAGTAGGAAGCACATGAGATTTTTTGGAGTGCCGGAAGCGTTCTGATAAAGTCTAAGTAATTTTCTGGAAGTGTTTGAAGCATTTGGAGAAAATATTTTAGACAAATAATCAGGCATCTTCTGATAGGCCTCCATGAAACTTTTTGTACGGTTCAGAACACTTTTAAAGCAGGCTAGAACATTTCCTGTAGAGTTTTAGAAAGTTCCAAGAGTCGTAATGAAATTCTTGGAGAAATACTACCAACTTTTTGGAAAAGTTCAGATAAACCTTTGGCGATATTCAGGAGCCTTCTTAAATAATCAAAAAATCTGCGAGAGGTTTAAGGAACGTCAGAGGTTCTGAAACCTTCGAAGGAAGTTGATGAAATTTAAGGAAGTACATGAGATTTCTTGGGAAGATTACGAAAGCTTTCTGAAAAGTCTTTGAGAACTTTCTGGAAAAGTTTGAGGAATTTAGAGAAAATATTTTTATAAATGATCAAGGAACTTCTAGACAAACTTCTCCGTGGTTGGTACGTCACAACGAACACAAATAAGTACTTAATATCCTTTACTGTATGTAACGGAGGAGGTAAAATTTGTGCTCGTGATGATCTATGCTAAAATTTACTTTAAGAGAACTTCTGAACAAGTTTGAAAATGTTTCGCGGAACTTCTGAAATTTGTTCGAGTAGTTTAAAAAATATTTTCTTGAACTTTTTAAAGATTCGTGACGTTTAGGGACATTTCAGAAGGATTTTATGAACATTACTCGAGATGTTTTGAATCTCTATTTCGAAGAATCTAAGTAAACATCTTGGAGTAGTTCAGATTATTTTTGTGGGAGCTTGAGGGAGCTTAAATTGATGCAGGAGCTCCTTGGAAAACTGCTGGAGAAAGTTCAAGAGACCCTTTAAAGAAGTTCATGGGATTTATTGGAGGAGTTCCGAAAGTGTTCTGAAAAAGTCTCCAGAACTTTCTGGCAATGTTTGAAGAATTTGGAGAAAATATGCTTACAGAAATAATCAAGGAACTTTTGAAAGAGCTCAAAGAAACTGCTTTGTACGGTTCAGAACACTTTTAAAGGAGTCTAGAAAATTTCTGTAGAGTTTCAGGAAAGCTTCAAGAGTCGGATGAAATTCTTGGAGAAATACTAGAAACTTCTTGAAAAGTCCGAGATAAACCTTTGGCGATATTCAGGAGCCTTCTTGGATAATCAAAAAATCTGCGAGAAGTTTGAGGAACGTGGAGGAGTTCAGAAACCTTTTAAGGAGGTACATGAGATTTCTTAGAGGAGTTACGAGAAAGCGCTCTGAAAATGTATAGAGAAGTTTCTGGTAAAAGTTTGAAGAATTTAGAGAACACGTTTTTACAAGAAACTTCTAGACATACTTCTCCATCCCTAGTAGCACACTTGTTGCAAATCAATCAAAATAACTGAAGTGTGACTCAATTAAGCCACAAACAAGTTGCTACAACCAGTTATGACAGAAATGTGTTGCTTGGGATGGTTGATACGTTACAACAAACAAAACTTAACACTTATCAGCCTTTACTGTATGTTACGGGGGAGGTGTAAATTGTGCTCTCGATGATCTATGCAAAAATTAACTTTGAGAGAACTTCTGAACTAGTTTGAAAATGTTCCTCGGCACTTCGGAATTTTTTTTCGAGAAGTTTGAAAAATATTTTTTTGAAGTTTCTGAAGATTCTTGATCACGTTTAAGGACATTTCAGAAGGATTTTATGAACATTATTCGAAAGAATAATTCAAAGTTCAAATAATCCCAGAGAACATCTTGAAGCAGTTCAGAATGTGATAGCTTAAGGCAACTTCTTAAATAGATGCAGGAAGCTCCATGTAAAGCTGCTGGAGAAAAGTTGAAGAAACGTTTTAAAAAAACACAGAAGATTTATTAGAAGTTCCAGATGTGTCCTGAAAAGTCTAGAGTACTCTCTGAAATGCTTGAAAAAATTTGGAGAACATATCTTTAAAGAAATAATCAGGAACTTCTGAAAAAGCTCCACGGAACTTCTTTGCAAGGCTCTAGAACACTTTAAAGCAGTCTACACAATTTCTTGCAGAGTTTTAGGAAGCTTTTAGAATATTAATAATTCTAGAATATAAATAAGACTCAAACGTTCAAATCTGCGAGAACTTCTAACGAAGTTCAGGAGATTGAATGAACTTGCTTTGGGAACTTCTTGAATAATTAAAAATACACTCAACAAATTTTGAACAAGTCTTCTAGAAATTTGGGACAATTTTTCAAAAAAATTATGAAGCTTCTTGAAGAAGTTTAGTGAAATATTGGGTGGCGTTTTTTGAGATTACTTCAAGAAGTTCCGGTCTTTTTTGAATAAACTCAGAAAATTGTAAGGAGTAGTTTGGAATAATTTAAGAGGACTATTCTAAGGAGAGTTTAGGCAGATTTAGGAGAAACTAAGGGGTCATTCATTGAATTGTTTCAAGAATTTTTTGTGAAAAATAAGCTATAAAAAAAGTGGGGATTTTCTTGCACATAAAGAAGGATTAAAGAATACTTCTGGGCACTTTTCAGAGAGGTTCTAGGATACTTTTTTGAAAAGTTTAGAGAACGTTTGAAACAGTTTTAAGAATCACAGAAGTTCTGAATGTTAGGAATAGTCGAATCATGCTGGGAACGTCTTGGAGAAATGTTGGAAACTTCTGATATAATGTCACGAAAATTTTGGAGAAATTCCAGATTCTCGAAAAGATCAGAACAACTTTTGATGAAGTTTAGCAGAATTTTCGGAGATGCTAAGATGCAGATACAAGTTAGCCTTTGCGTTTACATGAAACAAGATCACAAATGTCGTATCCCTTATAATATTCAAATATGAAGTAACAGTGTAAGATAACATACTTCGCCATGGTTGGTTCGTTGCAACGAACACAAATTAGCACTTAACAGACTTTCCTGTTTGTTACTGGGGAGAAAAAATTTGTTCTCGCGATGATCTATGCTAAAACTTACTAGAAGAGACTTCTGATCAAGTTTGAAAATGTTCCTCGGAACTTTTGAATATTTTTCGAAACGTTTGAAAAACATTTTCTTGAAGTTTCTAAAGATTCTTGATGACGTTTAGGTACATTTCTAGAAGGATTTTATGAACAGTATTCGAGGCGTTCTGAATCTGTATTTCAGAGTATCTCAGTAAACATCTTGATGCAGTTTAGATTATTTTGGGGAACCTCTTAAATAGATGCAAGAAGCTTCTTGTAAAACTGCTGGAGAAAGTTGAAGAAACGTTTTAAGAAAGTACAATAAAGATTTATTGGAGGAGCTCCAGAGGCGTTCTAAAACAATCTGTAGAACTCTCTGAAAATGCTTGAAAAAATTGGAGAAAATGTTTTTAAAGAAATAATCAGGG
The DNA here is from genome assembly GCA_034211315.2 of Aedes japonicus. NCBI lineage: Eukaryota > Metazoa > Arthropoda > Insecta > Diptera > Culicidae > Aedes > Aedes japonicus. The sequence continues at coordinate 4,655 of JASCZW010009687.1, read as the reverse complement.
AACTTCTGAAAAAGCTCCATGAAACTTCTTTGCAAGGTTCAGAATACTTTTGAAGCAGTCTAGAAAATTTCCTGCAGAGTTTCAGGAAGCTTCAAAACTAGGAGTGAAATTCTTGGAGAAATACTACAAACTGCTTGCCAAAGTTCAGATAATGGCAATATTCATGAGCTTTCAAGGACAATCAAACTAAAACTCAAACTCTTAGTTAAGTTCTTGGAGAAGTTTTGGAAAAGTCTGCGAGAAGTTTAAGGAACGTTGAGGTGTTCAGAAATCTTTTAAGGAAGATAAAGAAACCTTTTTAGGAGGTACATGAAATTTATTGGAGGAGTTACGGAAGCGATTCAAAACACTTTTAAAGATTTTTAAAAATTTCAGGAAACTTCAAGAGTCGGAGTGAAATTCTTAGAGAAATACTAGAATCTTCTTGGAAAAGTTCAGAGAAACTTTTGGCGATATTCAGGAGCGTTCTAGGACAAGTAAAGTCAAGCTCAAAATTTTACTTAATTTATTCGAGAAGTTTGGAAAAAATCTGCGAGAAGTTTGAGGAACATGAAGAAGCTCAGAAACCTTTAAGGAAACTTGAGAAAACGTTTTAAGGAAGTACATGAGATTTATTGGATTAGTTACGGAAGCGGTTCAGAACACTGATAAACCAGTCTAGAAAATTTTCTGAAGATTTTCAGGAAGCTTCAAAAGTCATTTTCACTACGAAGTTTTTGAAAATTTTCAGGAAATTTCAAGAGTCGGAGTGAAATTCTTAGAGAAATACTAGAAACTTCTTGGAAAAGTTCAAAGAAACTTTTGGTGATATTCAGGAACGTTCTAGGAAAATCAAACTGAAGCTCAATCTTTTAGTTAAGTTCTTCAAAAATTTTGGAAAAAATCTGTGAGAAGTTTGAGGAACGTGGGGGGGGGGGGGGTTAGGTTCAGAAACTTTTTAAGGAAGTTGAAGGAACTTTTTAAGGAAGTACATGAGATTTATTTCAAAGTTACGGAAGTTTTCTAAAAAAGTCTAGAGAACTTTCTGGAAAAAAAATTGTGAATTCAGAGCAAAGAGCTACAGGAAACTTAAACGTAAGGTTTAGAAAACTCTTCATACAGTTTAGAGAATTTTCTACAGAGTTCCAGGAAGTTTCAAGAATAATCGCAGTGAGTTTCTTGGAGCAATACAAAATACTTCTTGGAAATTTTCAAAAAATCCTCTGGCGAAGTTCAGGAGGCTTGTTGGACAATTAAAATAAGACTCAAACGTTTGGTTAAGTTCGTAACGAGTAACGAGGAAAAGTTCAGGTAATTTTTAATGAAAAATCAACTACTGCACGAAATCGAAAAAAGTGGTTTGAAATGAACCGAGAGCTATTATGGCGCTTTGGATTTTTTTTTATCAGAAAATCAAGAAGCTCAATACATGAAGAAGGAGATGTTCGCTCATCACCATGAGGCACCAAGAGTGGACAGTAATGTATTCTAGCAAATATTACTGTCCACTCTTGGTGAAAGATATGAAGAGAAAGTGTTGAAAGTTCCGTCAGTTTACGGTACGTTGAAATTAGAATAGAAGTATTGAAAATTGAGCGAAAGGGCATGGGTAAAGTAGTACTCGAACCAATGACGTTACCTTTTGTATAATATCTCACTGCGGGGTAGGTCGAGGCACGGACGAATCCGCCACCTCGACAGACAAAAGAAACGTGTTGGATCGCGCTCATGTACCACCGATAGCTTGTGATAGTTTCTAGCGGTAGTTTGTACACACTCTGTTTTGTTGCGTGCATGGGAGAGGAACTCTCTCCTTTTTGAGTTTGTTTTTGTACACAACGTCTGATGATTACTCACATTTTTTTAATGTGATTTGAAATTTCATTAATAAATTCAAAACACATCTCGTTCAGAGACGTTTTGACGAAGTTCAAAAGAATCATCGGAGATGATCAGTTAACTTCTTGGAGATTATATTGTTCAAAATTGGAAATATCCTTCTTATCAGCATGCAACTCTAGGAGTGGACAGCAATTTTTGCGAGAACCAATGATGTGAAGAGAAACTATTGACAGGTCCGAATAGCATGGCGAGTTGTAAAACTGGATAGTAGTAGTTCAAATTCAGCGTAGGGCATGTTTGAAAGGCGGTATCCGATCAGATTAAGGGATTGTCTGCCCATAAAAAGTTTGAAAAAAACATGTAATTTTCTGCGATAAATCATTAAGGGAACGCTAGGTTTGGCAGAAATTAATCGAATATTTCTTGTGAAATTAAGCCCGATAACGCCTGAATCTAGTCTGTTGTATGGAAGATTGCGAACATTATTGTATGAGCATGAAAGATTGCAAACAATGTCGTAGTTTACGCTTGCTTTTGCTTGACATTTTACGAGGGGATATTTTAAGCGATAGATAAAATTCATTTTTTGTTTCTGTGTACGGTTGCATGTTTATAAGAAGGATATTTCCAAATTCAATAATTCCAGAGCAACTTGTGATTAGGGTGAACTTGCAGAATGTAAACAAGAGGGAAATGATGATTGTAATACAGCAAGTAGAATTTCAAACAGTAATGTACAAATTAACGAATAAATTCAAATACAATCTAGCATACAGACAGAGAACAAAGCTGGCTTTTGATTCATATATAATACTGATGGAAATTCGTTCGTTATTCATTGAAATTTGCACATTTTCAATATTCGCCTGTTTAAACTAGGATGTTTGATTACGCCATTTTTAATGTTGGCCCTACAAGTACTGGTAATAAAAGTATCGCCCTGTACTATTCGCCGTTGTTTTGATTTCGATTTTGGATTCACCTTTCACTTTTCGCCGTTGTTTTGATTATTTTATCAGTATCGCCTTTTACTTTTCGTCGTTGTTTTGGTTTTTTGTCAATATCGCCTTTTACCTTACGCCATGTTTATGTTGTGATTTATATTACGACTTTCAGTTTGTCAAAGGAGGCGTATACAACGAAAATGTTTACAATCTTTCATATGCCATACAAGAATACAACATACAACAGGCTAGATTCAGGCGTTATCTGATTAAAAGTTACACGAAATATCCCATTATTTTTTGCCAAATCTAGCATTCCCTTTATGCGCATTAGATAACAAAGAAAATTCAATATTTCTTTCTATCTGTGTATGCTATGTTATTTAAGTAGACAGCTTATCGATATAGCGACTTCATTTTGACAAAAGTTATTACAAGGAGAAATGTTTTTCAAGCAGATCTCGACAATTGTGAGAACAAACTTTGAAAAAAAATCCGATCGTCAATAGAAATATCGAAATAAGATATTTTAAAGTATTAGGTTATGGATTTTTCACGTCGTTTGCTGGAGTATCTACATTGTTAAACTGCCTCCATGGCAGACTTGGTTTATGCGATGGAACCCTGCACATATAAAAAGAAACACTGAATTTTCTGCGTTATCTAATGCACATAAAGGGAATGCTAGATTTGGCAGAAAATAATGTGATATTTCTTGTAAATTTAAGCCAAATAACGCCTAAATCCAGCCTGTTGTATGAAAGATTGCAAAAAATATCGTTGTTTACGCTCCTTTGGCTTGGAATTACACGAGGGGAAATTTTACGCGCTTGTTAAAATTAATTATTTTTTTCTGTGTGGTCTCTTCTGATCTATGACTGTGACTAAAAGTTACTAAAAGTAATTCATATGATTGCGAGCATTTCATATGACAAAACAATTTACGCCCCGTCTCCATCAGGAGGCAATAAATGTCTCGCGTTGCTGGTTTGGGTGGTATTTCAACGTTCATTTTGAAAAAGCGGATCCTATCTGCTTGCTCAAGTGAATATCTTTCCCTTTGGTTGCTTCTGCCATAATTGACAAACCACTAGCGCTGCAGGAAAAATTGACCATCAAATTCGTGAAATTTCACCACCTTAATGTTAACCTGAAACGCTCTCACACTTTACCTTCAGATGGTGAGATAAGTATTATATGCGGACGACCACTACAAATTCATGATCGTCAAGTGCTTTCAGGACTGTAAAAACTTGCGATCAACTACTTAGTAGATGCTCTGACGGTGTATGCGCTCTTTGCATTTCCAGAAATAGCAAGCAGCATAAAAAACGCGCAGAAATTTATTTTCATCAAAACGTAATCTGTTTACTTTCGAATACCGTATTTCTGACATGACACAGTTCGAAGTGACCAATACCAAAGCACAATTCGGGTTCATCTCTTCGCGAACATTCGAGTCTCTTTAGGTTCATGCTGGGCACCGGGCATCAATCACGCATCTGAACCGGCTGCTGCTGCTCGGGGAATTCCCCAGCTCATTTTTTTCACCTCCAAACCAGCCCATCGGATGGTTCTGGAAAGGCACGCGACCAAAACGATATGTCGAGTAGTTATGTACAAATAAATTCGCAACCACAACTCGCCCGACCCGCTGGGCCTACAGTCATTTAATCTAAAAATACACGCCGACCACTCGGAGGCTGGGAGATCGCCTCTTCTGACCACGGTCAACGTGCTGCCGTTGCTATTTTCTACATCTACACCAGAGAGAGAGAGAGAGGCGAGGGCAGTCAGCAGAGGCGGGCTTCGCAGTTTCATCTATCGCCTCTTTCCTAATGCGTATCGCCTTGCCAATTCACTGATGGCTGCTTCCATGGTTTCTACCTA
>JASCZW010009686.1:0-40941 GCA_034211315.2 Aedes japonicus | reverse complement strand
GCACGATAATCCGCGAAATCAAAAGAAACCATCCATTACGATCCGAGAAGTGAAAGAGAAGCTGGATCTACCGATTCGATCGAACACCCTGGCGACGGATTGCTGAACATGGAATGCGGAGCCATTTTGCAAGGAAAGAATACGTTTATCAGCGTGGTAAATAAGAAAACGATTAGCATTTGCAAGAAATCACATGGTAAATAAGCCGATAGAAATTCCTGCGAGCACATTGTATGGGTCCGATGAATCAAAGTTCGAGTTATTCAACAAAAAACGACGTCTTAGAGTGTGGCGGAAGAGTTTCGACGAGGGACTGCAGGACAGACATCTCCAACCATCGATGAAACACGGTGGAGGCAACATTATGGTGGTGGGCTGTTTTTCGTGGTTTGGCATTGGAAATCTGGCCTCAGTTCATGGTATTATGACTGCAGATGGGTATATTGATATTTTGTGCGAAAATCTCGAGGGAGTCGTTGTTAAAGATGGGGTTGGAAAGCAATTACACCTTCCAACAAGATAACGACCCAAAGCACACGGCAAAGAAAGACACTGGTTTCTTCCGTTCTAACCGCATTAAACCTTGGAATGGCTGCCTCAGAGCCCTGATTTAAACCCGATAGAGAATCTATGGGCAATCTTGGACAATAAGGTCGAGAAAACTGAGTAACCAACAAACAGACTTATTTTTCAGCGTTGGAAAAGGCTCGGAATGATTTGGACCATCAACACCTCAAAATCTCTGGTGGAAAGTATGCCGAAACGGCTGCAACTGGTAATCCGCCAAAGGGTGGTCATATTGATTATTAACTGATGGAAATTATTTGATTTAATTTGTTTTTTTCTTTCTCACTTGAAGTGGATTTTTATTTTTTGTCATACCTTAGAATACACCGTTTTTGTAATTTGTTATATCTTGAATTTACTAATAAATACTACCAATACAATGACGTTAAAAATACTCTTGATATTTGTCTGACACACGTGGGAAAGATTACCAACCATTTAGAAAAAGATATGTTTTGTGCAGTTTTTTGCAGTACTATAGGTGGATTTATGTTTTGCCGGTCACTGTATATATATATATATATATATATATATATATATATATATATATATATATATATATATATATATATATATATATATATATATAAATATATATATATATATAATATATATATATATATATATATATATATATATATATATATATATATATATATATATATATATATAAATATATATATATATATATATATATATATATATATATATATATATATATATTCAAATACCTTAAGCAACAGTTTTCAATTTATTTAAACCTTAATATACTTTTCACCGCACTTTTCCACAAATATTTTTTCTTCCGTTTGTTTTACTTTCAGTCTTGACAGTACTCTATGGGAAGTCAAAGAACGACCGAGAGCTGGTCTTGTTCAAGTGACAGCTTGCGAATTATTCGTGAACGCGCTCATCGTTCTCATCTTGGCGAGACGCGCCGACCGAGGGGTAGTCACATCCGTATTCCCTTGTTTACTTTCAGTTCCGAGATATTTTTTACAGGCTCGCAGGCCTGACATAAACACTTTCTGGAGGACCAGGGCTTACCATCCCCGAAGCTAGGTGTGCTGAATTGGCTTTTCCTCCAAATGCAGTGCTATATAGACTCAAGCGCCTGTCCTCGCCGGGCGTGGTGTTTTGAAATGGGCCCCCAAGAGATAACATTTTACCTGAACTTCCAACCCCCAATAAGCCGAATGTAGTTCGTAGAACGGAATGCGGGCGGTTATACTGCAGAAAGGGACCCGACAGAACGTGGAATTCTACACACGGAAGAAGAAACAGCAGACCTGCCTTTTTCGGGAGAAAAAATGCCGCCTGGAAGAAGCGGAGTGTGAGGAGATGGATCAGCTGTGCAATTCTCAAGAAGTACAAAAATTCTACCAGGAGCTCAACGCACTCCGCAAAGGCTTTGTGCAGCGAGCCTAAATGTGCAGGGAAGGAAACATCTTGACGGACGGACGGATGTGAGATGATTGAAAGGTGGAGGCAACAGTTCGGTGAACACCTGACAGTGAGGACTAAGACAGCGGAAGCAATGACTACATCAGTACGGCAAATGAGGGTAATGAACCCGCTCTAATTCTGAAAGAAATAGGGGATGCCATTCAACAGCTGAAGAACAATAAAGCAGCAGATAAGAATGTCATCGGGGCTGAACTCGTCAAGATGGTCCCGGAAAGGTTGGCCATAAGTCTGCATCGGCTGATAGTCAGAATCTGGGAGACAGAACAGCTTATGGAAGAGTCCAAGGGAGGGGTCGAGGTACGCGCCCTCGTCTCACAGGTGACGATCCAGTGCAAAAACCTGGATGAGATCACCGAGGTAGACGAGATCTCCACTGCACTTAAGGAGCAGTGCAAGGTTGAGGTTGCCACCGCAGACATACGACTGCGGAAGGGTCCACTTGGGACCCAGGTTGCAACCATAAGGGTAGCGGCAGTCGACGCAGACGCGGCGTTGAAAGTGGCGAAGGTGAAGGTGGGATGGTCGATATGCCCACTTAGCCTACACCAGCCGCCGAAGGCATGCTTCAGATGCCTAGAAAGCGGGCACATGTCCTGGGAATGCAAAGGCCCAGATAGGAGCAACATGTGCAGAAGGTGTGGCAGCACAAGCCACAAGGCGCGGGACTGCAAAAGTCCCCCAAATGCTTGATGTGCGCGGAAACCGGACGATAAGCACGTCATGGGGGGGGGCGAAGTGCCCGCCGCCATGGGTAAACCAACGAGCCAACCATGATGCGGGTCACACAACTAAACCTGAACCACCGTGAGGCCGCCCAGCAACTGTTGTGTCAGTCAGTTCGCGAGTCGGCATCGGATATCGCCATAGTTTCCGACCCATACCGTGTCCCAGCCGGCAACGGCAATTGGGTCACGGACAGGTCCAATATGGCGGCATTATGGACGACGGGCAAGTACCCGGTTCAGGAGGTTGTGTCTTCCACCAAATGAAGGCTTCGCGGTTGTAAAAGTGAATGGAGTGTTCTTCTGCAGCTGCTACGCACCGCCAAGATGGTCGATTGAACTGTTTTCAAACATGCTCGACCGTATGACAAGTGAGCTAACCGGCCTATACCCGTTGGTAATAGCAGGGGACTCTCAACGCTTGGGCGACCGAGTGGGGAGCCGCCTTACCAACCCCAGGGGCCAGATTCTTCTGGAGGCCTTGGCTAGGCTCAACGTGGACTCAGCCAACGTGGGTACCAAGAGTACATACCACAGAAATGGAGCGGAATCGATAATCGACGTTACCTTCAGCAGTCCTGGGCTGCTCAATGATTGGAGGGTGGATGATGGCTACACCCATAGCGACCACTTGGCGGTTCGTTATTGTATCGTCCACAATACAAGGCAGCGTGCGGAAGGAGTAGCATCCACCCATTCGCCCGCAGATGGAGGACGTCCTACTTTGATGTAGAGACTTTTAAAGAGGCGCTTGAGAGGGAACGGATTTTACGCGAAACCCAGGAACCTTGCGGCGAACGACTTGTGATGGCACTTACACGAGCGTGCGATGCGACCATGCCGAGGGAAGTCAAACCGAGGAATGGAAGATCGCCGGTGTATTGGTGGACAGAGTCGATCGCCGACCTCCGAAGAACTTGCCTCCACGCTAGACGGAGGATGCAAAGAGCGCGGTCAGACGCCGATAGAATCGAGCGCAGAGAGGTGCTTGTCGCCGCGAAGGCCGCTCTAAAGAGGGAGATAAAGGCCAGCAAGCGAGCCTGCTTCGAGGGTCCGTGTCAGAGGGCCAATGCGAACCCGTGGGGTGACGCCTATCGGGTAGTAATGGCCAAAACCAGGGGATCGGCGGCTCCAACCGAGCGTTCATCAGAGCTGCTGCAGGTGATCGTTGGGGACTCTTTCCGAGCCACGACCCGAGTCCATGGCCCCCGCCGCCGTAGATTTGTCCCATGACCAGCGTTCCAGTATCCCAGACCTTAACGCTGTCATAGCGACGGAAGGGTGGACGGCCCCGCCGAACACCCGCGACCACGTGGGCATTGATAACGGCACAACGGGGGCCGGCGACGAGGCGACGGTGACGAATGACGAACTCATTGCGATAGCAAAGTCGCTAAAGGTGAACAAAGCGCCGGGACCTGATGGTATCCCGAACCTGGCCATCAAGACGGCTATCTTGCTGGATCCCGGAATGTTCAGGGTGGTGATGCAAAAGTGTCTGGACGAGGGCGTCTTCCCGGACGCCTGGAAAATTCAGAACCTTGTGTTGCTACCAAAGACAGGGAAGCCACCAGGAGATCCATCGGCATATAGACCTATATGTCTGTTGGATACAGCGGGTAAGGTGCTCGAGAGGGTAATCCTCAACAGACTGACAACGTACACGGAGGGTACAGGCGGTCTGTCGGACAATCAGTTTGGCTTCCGCAAAGGGAAGTCGACGGTGGATGCCATCCTGTCCGTCACCAAGACGGCTGAGGTGGCAATCCAGCGCAAGAGGCGAGGAGTACGCTACTGTGCAGTGGTCACCCTTGACGTGAGAAACGCCTTCAACAGCGCCAGTTGGGTGGCTATTGCCGACTCGCTCCAGCGCCTACAGGTTCCTGGGTACCTGTACAAGATTCTGGGAAACTACTTCCAGAATCGCGTACTGGTGTACAACACGGAGGAGGGGTCAGAAACGTGTACATATCACCGCAGGCGTCCCACAAGGTTCGATCCTGGGTCCGGTGCTATGGAACACGATGTACGACGAAGTGTTACGGCTCGAGTTCCCGAGCGGGTGAAGATAGTCGGGTTCGCGGACGACATCACCCTGGAAATATGTGGTGAATCCATCGAGGAGGTGGAGCTGACGGCCTCACACTCCATCGGCATTGTGGAGAGATGGATGCGCTCCAAAAACTGGAGCTAGCTCACCATAAGACTGAGGTCACGGTTGTCAACAACCGAAAATCGGAGCAATACGCTACGATTAGTGCAGGCAACTGCACTATTGAATCGAAGAGATCTCTGAGGTATCTTGGGGTCATGATCGACGATAAGCTGTCCTTTACCAGCCACGTCGATTACGCTTGCAAGAAAGCCTCCATGGCTATCTCGGCATTATCCCGCATGATGTCGAATAGCTCGGCGGTGCAAGGGAGTAAGCGTAAACTCCTGGCCAGTGTCGCCCTGTCCATACTTAGGTACGGCGGGCCGGCATGGATCACCGCCTTGAACATGAAGTGCTACCTAGGTAAGCTAGAGAGTACACACAGGCTAATGTGCCTAAGAGTGGTTAGTGCATACCGAACGGTATCACGCGACGCGGTCTGTGTCCTAGCGGGGATGATGCCAATAGGCATCGTCATAAAAGAGGATGCAGAGTGCTTCGAGCAACGTGGAACAAGAGGTATTCGAAAGACCACTAGAGCCGCATCAATGGTTAAGTGGCAGAGGGAATGGAATAACTCCACCAAAGGTCGGTGGACCCACCGACCAATCCCGGAACTATCCGGGTGGGTCGGTAGGCGACACGGGGAGGTTAACTTCCACTTAACGCAGATTCTGTCAGGCCATGGGTGCTTTAGACAATATCTGCACAAATATGGGCATGCACAGTCCTCCGCATGTACCGAGTGCGCGGGAGCAGAGGAAACCGCGGAACATGTATTCTTCACATGTCCTCGCTTCGACGGCGCGAGATCCGGCATGATGGCCGTAAGCGGTCACGACACGACTCCGGATAATTTGGTCCCGAGGATGTGCCAAGACCGGGACAACTGGGACGCGGTATGCGTAGCAGCCTCCCAGATTGTCCTCGATCTCCAATTGAAATGGCGAAACGACCAAAGGCAGGTCGAAAGGGCGACCTAACTACTGAAGACCTAAGTAGTTAGACATAGTGGGTGCTTAATTAGCACAAAAGCCCCCTCCCCGAAGTAATACCGAAAGGTGGTTCCGGGGAGGGAGAAAGGCTTAAGGCACGGGTGGGTTTTTAGTGGGTCGAGGAGTTGGCACCCTCATCCCCACACCTTGAGTTCTTCAGGTGTCTGGCTGCAGATTTTCCATCCCGTCTAAAAAAAAAAAAAAAAAAGGGAGGGGTCATATGGCCCATCTACAAGAAAGGTGATAAATTGGAGTGTGAAACTTCCGAGCGATCACCATTCTGAATGCCGCCTACTTCTCAGATCATTTCCCGTCGTCTATCACTGAATGGGTTCGTGAGAAGTTATCAAGCCGGCTTCGTCAGCGGTCTCGACAACGAACCAGATCTTTACTGTACGGCATATCCTTCAAAAATGCTGTGAATTTCAGGTCCATACGCACTATATGTGTTCATCGATTTTAAGTCAGCGTACGACAGTATCGACCACATGGAGCTATGGAAAATCATGGACGAGAACGGCTTCTCCGGGAAACTCACAAGAATGATTAGAGCAACGACGACGAGCCAAACTTAAAAACCGGGGTACAATTTTTACGAGATCCAGCCAATTTGTTTGCCTCACGGATAATATGGACATTGTCGGCCGAACGATGGCAGAATTGTATCTGAAACGTGAAGCATGGTGGTGAATGCATCGAAAACAAAGTACATGCTAATAATCGGTGGCGAGCGTGACATGGCTCGCCTAGGAAGCATTGTTAAGATAGGCGGAGATACCTTCGAGGTGGTGGATCAATTCGTCTATTATGGATCCTTGCTAACGGCAGACAACGACGTTAGTCGTGAAATACGAAGGCGCATCATCAGTGGAGGTCGTGCATATTATGGCCTCTGGAAGAAACTACGGTCAAAAAAGATTCTCCCCGAACCAAATATACGCTTATAAGACCGATGATTCTCTACGGTCATGAGACTTGAACAATGCTCGAAAAGGACTTGAAAGCACTTGGTGTATTCCTGCGACGCGTGCTTAGGAACATCTTTATCTGTGCGTAGAAGAACGGTGTGCGGCGACTCAAAACTAGGGCGAACCAAGTATTCTGAAGGTGGCAAAAGGCTGGAATGATACGCTGGGCAGGGCAGGATGGTGTAAGGATGTTGTTCACTACAAATCCGGCTGATACAAGAAGGTGTGGGCTAGAGCTAGATGGGCAGACCAGCTACTCAACGATCTGGCGAGTTTGGGGCGCAGCCGAGGATAGAGAGATGCAGCCACGAATCGCGTGTTGTAGGGTAAAATTGTTGTATCCGCGTTAACTGTGGAGATGTTAACCAAATAAATAAAAGAATAAAGATGCTGTTGTACGGGCCACTCACTAAGCGTGATAGTGATGGTTTTAATAGCAATAGGTGCAATGTTCTTGAATTACGCATAATAGCCACATTGAACCGAATTGAACAAATAGTAAGGATGCTGCAGGGGCTCGTTAACAGTTCTTAAGCCTCCCCATTTTCAACTGATTCAACGATGACTCTTATCTCCAGAGTCTATGTTTTTCTTTTATTCTCATGGGCCTTGCTTCAGATATTCATAAAACGAGAGCGTTACGTTTGGCAAGGCGCATTTTAAACATTAGTATTTCAGAAAGAACAGCTTATTCTAAATTGCAAATTTCAGGGCAATTTCAACTTGCAAAAAAACTTTTGTCGAATCTTAAACAGAGTTGCATGCAGATTGATTCCTGACCAAATATTCTAGCGTTTCTCCTTACAGGTAATAATTCAAAATTATAGAAAAAAAAAACAAGATGACTTCGTTCATGCATTCGATCGGAAAATTTACAAATACAACCATGTTATAGAATGTTTGCATTTAAATTTGTGTGATGTGCTATTATTTTAAATTGTTCAATTTGGGTATGCGCTTAAATATAACCAGCTTTTGCAAATATAAAAATCGACAAATTAGGGCCTTACTGACAAACGTAAACAATGACTTCTTCCGTTAATTTCTCGTGGCACAAAGGCTACCCATGTAAGCCTCCAATTCTATAGGATAGAGGAACTCTTCCTCTTCGAAATAACCGTGGTGGATTACTTAGGCGAGTTTTCAATGACGAGATATTCGCGGAAAAAGCTATTGTTTACGTTTTTTTCAGTTCGGCCCTAATGAAAAATCTTTGTCGAAATGTCGGTGCCTCCATACAGTATTCTACTAGAGCCAAAATTTGCTTTACAATGTACAACAAACGGCTATCTGAGCGCCCTCTTATAAAGATGAATGTTATGCTTTTGACAGACATGCAAAGTTGCACCATAGCATTTCAAATTGTATGTTCTGCAAAACTTATTTAGACACCGTTTGCACAAGGATACACTTTGTAGGCATGCCATAGTCAATCATTCAATGGGGACCACACTTTTAATTCGAAATATTTATATGTTGGCAGTAGCGGTTTTATCCGGTTATGCAACTTACCTGAACAGTGCCAAATAGACGTCTTTGTTTCCGGGGGATGTAATTTAACACAACGTCGGAACATTTTTCGTCGTCTGATAGAATGTCGGGAAGACACAATTGTTCTGCGATGGAATTTATTTCTTGGAGGTATCTTTTCTTGGCTCGTAAAGCATTTGCTGATAAAAATAAAGGTGATTTTGCTGTGTACACATACTGACTTGATAACAAGTCATTTTGCTGGGGATTCTGGCAGATCTTCCGAAGCGTTCTTTCACGAGAAATTGACACCTTTCGGGCCAATTCTGTTAATCTTTCAGATTCTTGGAAACGCTGTTCTCTCCGTTCTGCTTTAGCAATGCTTTTATTCAATGTTGATATCTCAGGTCTACAATTACCTTCCTCCAAACTCTGTTGAAGTCTTTTAAGCGGGCATGACCCAAACCGTGTTATTTGATTACTGAACAGAGATTCGATAGTGCTATTCTTTTCGAATTCAATGTTGTCTGTGAACATGGGTAAAAAAAAACCCAAATGCTTACGTATCGGCACTGACAAACTTTGCCATGTATCTAAGGAGAAAAATTCCTTAAAGATAGTTCTATCCTCACAGAGCTCCTTAGGAAGGTTGATTATTTCTGACGTAATTTTGGTAGATTCGAACTGCTTCCTGGAAGTCTCGTGTATAGACAAACTAGAACCGGAACTTGTTAGTTCCGATGATGATGAGTCCCTCGAACAATCTGAGAATTCTTCTTCCTCGACAATGTTTTGATCCATTGTTTCAAAATTGACTGGAAAAACAATAGCCATTATTTTACACTTTATTTACACATAAGAATACTACCTCTCCACACTTAACAAAAGTAAATGCTGGTGTTGAAGCTCAAATTACTATTATGATCGTAGGTTTTACAGCACTGAATAATTTAATGAACAAATTACGATACCAAATTAAGAAACTTTTTTCTTATTTTTTTAGTCAACTCAAATTCTCAAACATCGCGTGAAGAAAATGGTAGGCACAGAATCAATGACGTCTATATAAGGTCTAGCGCAGAAGCCACAACAATATTAGTGAAATGAGCAAAATTCGCTCATGACACTAATACCACTGCACTCCATGCGCACGCTACACAGAAGCTCGCAAAGTGCTACGTCATACTATTTATTTTGATTCGTTCGCTCCGTGATTGTTTACTGTATGCGCTAGAAAGCTTATTTTTTCAACCGATTGCAGTCTACCGATGATGGAAAATTGGCTCTATATCGCTACTTTGAAACGTTTGAAAGTTTGTGTGGCAAAAATTCAATTACCTCAGTTAAATTCACTATAAATGATCCATGTTATCGGGAGGAAATGGTTCTGCTCAATAAATGGCATTTGTATCATGATTATTTCCACAAATCAGCATTTATAATAAACGTTTGAACCGATTTTTGTTATCTGCACCTATGCCCGTCAATAGAAAGTTCAACAGTATTACGTCATCACTCGTCGGCTCAGCAATGTTTACATTATTTTCGCTTCTAATGCTTTGTTCATACTACAGCGTTGTAACATATATGTAACATATACATATTATAATACAAGGCTATCTTGATGACATTTTCCTTGAAGATGATTTTCAAAACACTCTTGTATTATGTTACAAGTCTGTAGTCTGAACAACGCATAATACAAGCAAGCAGTGCGTTGCAACAGACCTCTTAGCTGTGTTGTTATATTCACCAATTGCCTTTGGTGACTGAATTTGATGAGTTACGCCAAGGGCCCCCTATCGCTGTCAACCACATATATATGCACCATAGCTCACTTAATTTTGACATTTTTGGACATCTGACATTTTTGGGCATCTGACAATTGAAATATAAGTGCCATTATTTGAAAAGAGCGAATCTAATTTTGTAAACAATGGCTTTCACAGTCAATTTCTCTTGAATAAAAGGTCACACATACAAACTTAGTGCTTTTTAAGAAAGAGTAGTATTTCCTCTATTAGCTGATATTCAGGTTGAAGGAATTTATTCAACTTGCGATGAATTCATAGACCACGTGTTTGATTGCAAAAGCCTTGATGAAATGTTGTCCCATCAAAACAAATTGATCAATGCCAAGGCACAACAGGCATGACAGAACGAATCAAACTTCTCTTTCACACTCGCTTTGCATCCGTCCCGACGTGCACATATGTAGGAAAGTGATAGAAATAACAGCTTGATGCATTCATCCTAACCATATATTTATCACACATTCATGTGTGCTTCAGCGAAATCCTCAATCATTGCCCCCCTGAGTTACGCAGTCAGTTTTTGTATCATATCGTGCAACCGTGACACATGATTCATGAGTTTGATACACAGTTTTTGTTGCACTTATAGTTGAGAGTGTGCGTGTACTGAAATAAATGTATTATTTTCGTACACACTCACACATGATAGTGGGAGCTAAAGATAAAATCAAAATAAACTAGATTTGAAATCAACTTGGAGTAAATATCTCGGTAGGCTTTGCTCCAACCATATTTGAGTTTATCTTAGTTTTTTTTCTGAATTCTATACAGTACATTTGGATTTTGAAACATATTGAAATATATTTTCATGAGCTGATATAGTTTCGTATGGATTAAAAATTATTTTTCAAACTGTAAAACGAAAGAAAAATCTTGGAATAAATGGAATGTGTCCCACTATACATTACATCTTAATTAAATTTGGGTTAATACTTATAAAAATCTTAAGCCCTTGCTCACGCAAAAAAATACGCAGTTATATCAATCCAAAATAGCAATCAATTCAACTAAAGTTTTGGTTTAAATATGGACCAATAAAACTGATGAATTAATTCAACAAAACCTTTGAGCTGAAATAAAACTCCATGCGTTATAGAATTGAACATCGTGTTTTATTGCTCAAAACAAATTTTTTTGTTAAACCAACTAAACGCATTTGTTGAAATAATAAAAAAAATGATGAAGTAATTCAAGCGAAACCATTAAATTGAAATAAATCTTAATGATTCATAGAATTGAACATCGTGTTTTATTGTTCAAAACAAAATATTTTGTTAAACCAAATAACAACTTTGATTGAAATAATAAACATTAAAGAACTAATACAACAAAACCATTTAATTGAAATAAAACAATATGCTCTATAAAACTAAATTTTGTGTTTTATTGTTCAAAACAATTACCGCACCATATTCCTCCAGCAGAAAGGCGTTTCGCAACGCAAGAATCAGACTTTGCATGAGTTAACATCGTGTATGCGGTTGGATGCTGGTCTCTGGAAGAAATGTTGGGGAGAGGCAATCATAACGGCAGCTTATTTGCAAAATTGCCTTTTGTTGGAAGTTGTGCGCATGATTATACGATCCTAACGCCCTGTAGTATACTTCCAACATCTGGTATACTGATTTTCCAGTTATCTGCAAAGTGAAAATAACTCGTTGATAATTTGTTTTAAAAATTATAATTGATTATATTTCAACTTACATTAGATTAGCA
Source organism: Aedes japonicus (assembly GCA_034211315.2). Lineage (NCBI taxonomy): Eukaryota > Metazoa > Arthropoda > Insecta > Diptera > Culicidae > Aedes > Aedes japonicus. The sequence goes on along the minus strand of JASCZW010009686.1, from coordinate 29,067 downwards.
GAGGCAGCCACTTGCCATGTCGGCAGCATTGAGACACTTTTGAACAATAACAATATGGCGCTAAAAAATGTGCGCTCATAAAAATGTTTTGCTAAATGATAAATTAACCATTTTAGTTATTATTTAAAGTAATATCACACAGCGGTGATAACTTTAAATAATATTATTGGTTTGATTTCAATTAAATTTTGAATTGATTTGGAAGTCTTTAATGAATTGAAAGAAATAAAAACCTTGTACTGAAAAGAATCAAATAATTTTGTTGATTAAAAACAGAGTGATTTCTTGGGGTGATAAAATATTTTGTTAAAACAATAAATTAAACATTTGCGTTAAACGATAAATGTGGTTGTTATTAATCAAACATTATTCAAATTAATATCACACAGCAGTGCACTATGGTCCAGATTACGAATTTACGAGGAAAACTTGCTCCCAGCGCCTAAACTTAAAACTTTACAGTAAAGTGATGTACTACAACATGGTTTGTATCACTAAGGCCCATTTTGTGATGTTAATTAAAATTAGGGTGGTCCCCATTTTCACGGAAATATAAAACCTAACTTTTTTACTTGCAGAAATAGATGCTTATATTTTTGCACAAAGTTGTAGCGCAAAAAGTTTCATGGAATTTTCATATATAAATTTTTATGTAGCTCAAAAATTGACTGATTTAGAGCAATTTTCCCTCATCAACTTAGGGTGTACCATAAAAAAATGTCTTTTTGACCCTAACTTTTTCATTTCAATTCCCACCGTAAAGTTGAGTTCAGACGAGTTTTAGAACTTATAAAGACGTGTACTTTGGTGCACAAATCTAGCCGCTAACTTCAATCAATCAATAGTTATTGAAGTTTTTCTTAAAAAAATACGCGCTTTTCAAATGTTGATTTTCATGATTGGGGCAAACACAAAAAAAAATTAAAGACGTCATTCAAAAGAAAAATTGATATTGTTTAGCATATGTGAAAACTAGGGATATATTATTTTTGTATCTTGAGAAAATTACATTTGAATCTAGCATGGTATTAGAACTATTGATTGGTTAAAGCTAGCGGCAAAATTAATATATCAAAATACACGCCTTCAAAAGTTCTACAACTCGTCTGAACAGAACTTTACGATGGAAATTGAAATAAAAAAGTAAGAACAGAAAAACTTTTTTTTATGATACACCCTATGTTGACGAGGGAAAAGTTGCTTTAAATCGGTCAAAAGTTAGGTTTTGTATTTCCGTGAAAATGGGGACCACCCTAATTTTAATTAACATCACAAAATGGGCCTTACACACTTAGAAAATTTTACAGTATTCGGTAACTTTTTACCGAACTTTCAACAGCTGAACAGTTCGGTAATCCGATTTAACGGACTTCGGTAAAATTTGACAAGCTCCGGTAATTTTTGTACCGGAATCAAGGGGTCGGTCAATCTGATCAATTTAAAGTCTTCAAAAGATTTCAAATCTTTTTTAAAGATCGGGCTGCTGATCGGGCAATCTTGGTAAAACAACAGCACATTTTTTTCAGTGTCTCAATATTGTAAATAAACATTCAAAAAAAAAGCAAAACATTTCATAACAAACCCAAGTCCTCTACCTGTGTTGAAATATGATCGTTCCGGAGAAGGATTGGAAGCTCTGTATCAGCAGAAGAAGTCGGTTGAGCAGTACATTCCGGAACTACAGACATGGGAACTAGTTGCACCTATAAAAATCGCAAGACGTGCCTTGTATTTTACGGTTTTGGATGAGTATTTTTTATTCATTGCAGGATACGATTGCACCTTGATTTTGCAAAGCACTTGCTTGACTTTTTCTCAGACCATCTGGCTACACATGACCAATAACATTTGAAGCAGCGCAGAACCAAGCGATAAGCCCAGTTGAGATGTTCCGGTATAGAAAGATTGTGAACAAAATTATGGAAATTACTTCGGCGGAGACGATACAGTTTTTAACCTATTGCAGAGATCCTCGGCGAGTCATCTCCTATTGCAGACAAACAATTTTTACCCAGTCATTGGTGCATTGGCAAAGTTCAACCACTTTGCCAATACCAATGACTGGGTGGAAAATATCAACTAAGGACCTTTCTCAAAACATTCATCTAAAATATTACTAATTTTTGTATACTTCTACTTAGAAAATGATTACGCAATCAATGCATGTAATGCAATCAACTCATGAGTTTCCGATTAACCGTTGTTGGACTCCGCTCTGTTGAGGATTGTTGAACATCATTCATTGCTGCTGTTGTTACTGCTGCTGCTGTTCTTGCTAAACTGCTGCCACTGCAGCTTGCTGGGCCTGTTGGTAATAATCCTGTTGCGCATACTTTTAGTAGCACTGTGGTCCATTTCACCTTGGTTCTGTGCTCGCTGTTGTTGTTGCTGCTGCTGCTATTGAGATTTCTAGTTCTGTTCCTGTTGAAACGGAAATCCTTTTTAAGCAAGGTCTTATGGTTATTGAGGAAATAGTCACGTTTTTCTGCTGATTGCTGCTGATGCTTGAGAAATGATGAAAAAATTAAAATCATTAAAACTCATAAATTCAATCCACTAACATTCGACTGCTGTTGTTGTTGTCGATTTTGTTGAGCTTGTCGTTACCGAAGAAGTAAGAACAATTTTACAAATATTATTGTGTAGAACTGACCCATATTCTTACGTTGCTTTGCTGCTGTTGTTGTTGTTGTTGTTGCAGTCGTTTCACCTACTTTGAATAAGGTATAGAGGGCAGCCGGCAAAGACGTCCGCCGTAGGCATGGCATCTTCCGAAAAGTAGGGATCCAACACTGCCTGTTCCTAAATAATGCGCTTGTTCGGATCCACCAGCAGCCCTTTTTGTAGCAGAAAAAGGTCTTTTTATCCGGTTTTTTCTTAAGGATTCCATGAGAGGAAGCGACGTTTAGATCGTGAAAAGAGTAAAAATGTACATGGTAAAATTGTCTTTGGATCTTGTTTTAAATTAAACGTAAAAATGCTAGCACTTCGAAATGTTATCCAGTCCGTGTTGTTATCGCAACAAGCATGTTGACATTTTGAAGCACTGAAACAAAATCGCAGTCTGTTTCAAACTGTCATAAAAGATTTTAAATCTTGATAAGATCATCTGATCTTTTTCAAAGATCAAAATGAAAAATAAGGAAATCTGATCAAATGATCAGGAAGTCCGACCCCTTGACCGGAATACTGTAAAATTTCACCGAAATCCGGTAAATCGAATTACCGAACGTTCAGCTGTTGAAAGTTCGGTAAAAAATTACCGAATACTGTTAAATCTTCTAAGTGTGTAGTGATACAAACCATGTTGTAGTACATCACTTTGCTGTAAAATTTTAAGTTTAGGCGCTGGGAGCATGTTTCCTCGTAAATTCGTAATCTGGACCATAGTGCAGTGATTATAAAGTATACTTTAAAAAATATATTGGTTTGATTTGAATGGAATTTTGAATTGATTTGGAACTTTTTTATATATTGTAACAAATAGAAACTTTGGTTTGAATACCAAAAAAAATATTTTGTTGGTTCAAAGCAGAGTGATTTCTTTGCGTGCTACATGTATAAAATATATACGGTTAACTATAATAAATAATTTGTTGATACATGTTCATTTATACAAAATAACTCATAATAATAATAATATTGATTAAATTAGTTTGAATAATTTGTTAGATTTTGTTTATTTATTCAGTATATATTGAATTCAATTTTATATATTATATAAAATCACAAGTTTATTAGTGTCTCGGCAAATTGTAAATCCTAGCAAATGTTGAATTAGTGGTAGTATTGTGACACAAAGACACAAATTATGAAGTTTAAGTGTTTTTCCACTTTGTCGCGAATGAATCGATGATTATTAGCAAGAGGTGGAATCGAAAAAAAACTGAAGTCTAGAATCACGGTTCTCGGTGGCAGTGAAATGAAGTGAAATTTTAACGCTAAAAAACCGCGAAAATTGGGTTAAAGGATTGAAAGTATAAAGTTACGGTCGTTTGGAGGCGATTGGTGATATTTTTCAGTCCGGTCGCAACGTAGTAGCAGTGGAAAAAGTGACTGCTAATATTTCCGCAACTTTCCAACATCCTAGTGATTTCTCGTGGAAGTGCAGAGGATTTTTCGGCTTCCTCTAAAGCGAGTATCATGTCCACACATTCCTTCCCATTCCCTACTTGGCGAGCATTCGGGCACGGCCGGCGCTGGTTTTGCTATATAATGGGTCACCAGTTTTTAAACATTGAAGATGTAGTCCCAAACATCGTCTGTTGATTCTTTGTGTAAATACAGCTGATCTGGCAATAACGGAATTTCCTGCGTGGGCGGTCAATCATGTTCATGCTCATGCAAATTGTAAATCCGAGCAAATGTTTTTTTTTTTGAAAACGTTACCTATGGAGTTAATCCAAGAGTTACATTTTTTGATAATGTTAACCAAGCCAACAGAATTGGCAATTGTTTTAACTAGATTTATTTGATTGGCTACAAATTTTGTGCCTAAGAAATGTCCACAGACAAAGTAAAAAGATATATAGTTTTTTTTTGTACATTTAGAGATGTATAGAAGATCAACATTAAAGGCCGATCCGAAAGTTCGATCAAAATTTATATAAAATTTGCAAAACGAATATGAGCAGTGAGTTCACTTTGGAATGTTTAATGCCATTCCAGTAGAAAAAATAATAACAAGGTGGCGAATTTGTTCCTGCCTTGACCTACCCTGCATGGAGATGTGTGGAATAAATGTATACGTTTGCTTCGAAACACTGCCTAACAAAAGCCCTACGCTCAATTTCAAAACGATTTCGATTCAATTTTCAAAACCTGCCTAGCTCTATCGGACCTATCCACACTTTCTCTTCTCATCTTTGGATCTAGCAGAAATTTCTGTCCACTCCTATGGTTGCATGTTTATAAGAAGGATATTTTCAATTTTCAAACATTTTAATTTATTACGTGCTTCAAGCAGCAACACAAAACATGATTTGTTAAAAGAAATATTAAGCTTTCTCAGTTTATTTCCATAGTTACTACTACTTTTTTGCATAATTTGTCATGAAGACATTACACATTGATTTTTCCCATTAGGTTGCGTCGTCTCAAGTAACATACAAAATCAGTGTTTCAACTGAAATTCCATCACCTTGAAGAAGAATACTTTAATTCAGCGGTTGGCACTTGTTCGTAGTCGAATCACGTCGCCGTCATGCTGTCCGTATTCTAATCTTTCTTATGGTCTATATTTTCACAATTCACAATAACCATGACAGGTTTCATCGCAGTGATTTTGTGTTCATTCCTCCATTTCTAGTACACATCTTGTAACTCTTCGTTCGTATAAACACTGATATGCACCTGTAAAATATGATAGTTATGAATCTCACAACCAATTGAATAATGAATCAATAAAAACAACTAACCTTGCTAGTTTTAAGTATAATCATTGGATCACAGCAAGAATAACAACGATAACAGCAACGCATAGCATAAAACATAATTTTTACTGAGAGCAACATAATTCACTTCACTCCACTTCACCGGTATTTTGCTAACCACCACCCAATGGTACATTGGTCGAAGAAAATCTGGCCGCGTACACTCTCCGTCTCTCTTAAATTGCTTAGATTTTCTACAAAAAATAGCTAACATCAACCATTTTGAGTAATATAATAAATAAAAACGTAACGTAATATAATAAATAAAAATTACTAACAACTGCAAAAGCGCACTGTTTCAAGCACATCACTTTTTTCTCCATCAGCTTGTTTTTGGTCTTATTAGAACTGTCAAAATACACTTTTGCCTTCTTCCTTTTGCTCCACTTCACAACTCAACAGCTCACCGTGATCCACCTTACGGTGGATTGGTGAGCTGCATGGTGGTTGCATGTGAGCTTTTATCGTGTTGCGTGACATCGCTGTGACATTTCCTGGCAAACTCATCAAAAAGCGACTGGTGAGAAAAACAACAGCACTCCTTATATAGACGTCATTGGCACAGAATGACATGAAAGTTATGCCTTGTTCAGACTACGGAGTTGTAACATGATACAAGACTATCTTGATGACGTTTTTCGTGTTGATAATTTTTATAACACCCTTGTACTATGTTACAAGTCCGTAGTATGAACAGGACATTATAGTGCTGTTGTTTTTCTCACCAGTCGCTTTTTGATGAGTTTGCCTGGAAATGTCACAGCGATGTCACGCAACACGATAAAAGCTCACATGCAACCACTATGCAGTTCATCAATCCACCGTAAGGTGGATCACGATAAGCTGTTGAGTTGTGAAGTGGAGCAAAAGGAAGAAAGCAAATGTGTATTTTGACAGTACTAATAAGACCAAAAACAAGCAGATGGAGAAAAAAGTGATGTGCTTGAAACAGTGCGCTCTTGCAATTGTTAGTAATTTTTATTTATTATATTACTGTTGTAGCCGAGAGTAATTTCGGAACCGTTACAATAAAGTAAACTGTAATTACGGAGGACAAAACTTCATATGCGCGTGTTTATTCTATTCTTATATTCTTATGACTAACAAGATTGAGTATGGAAAGGTAGAGCAAAACAAGTCAAGGTTATTATAATAAAATGTGTGCACACGTAAGGTGTGGCAGCAAAGTTGGCAATGATATAACAGCTCTTCTTCCCTTAAAATTAGATGTTCACAAGTTAAGTCTTTGAGGAGGTTTGATGACTCTGGTTGAACGTCGTTGTACAAACTCGTTGTTTGTATTCGATCCTGAAGAAACTGGTTGCGTTTCCGGACTGGCACTTGGCTTGGGTGACTTGGTTTCAGCAGGACTTACTAAGGTCTCCGGTTGAACTTGCTCCACTATTGGACTCAGTGCGGTACTTGATGCTTGAGGTGGACATTCAACCGATTCGGCTCTTGGCAGTGCTGGAACTGTTGTATCACAAGCTACAGTATGCTCGTAACGAATTGGCTGCAAATTTGCTCCAACTTCTCGCAATTGATCGATGTGCCGCTTCCAAAGTCTACCATCGTCCAGTTGGACATAGTAGTGCAACTTGCCCAACTTTTCTGCAACATAGCCGTAGCTCCATTTGTTCTTCCCAAAATAATCACGTGCAGCGACTCTATGATACGGAGCACCCATCTTATGAAAGATTCCATTGAGCTTGTGGAACCTCTGGAAATCTGCAGCAGTGAACTGCACACCATGATCCGAGACAAGTACAGATGGTATGCCGTAGGCTGCGAAAAACTCCCTGCAGGCGTGAATCGTAGTGTTCGTTGTAATGTCTTTCACGATCTTCACTTCAGGCCACTTCGTAAACGCATCGACAAATACAATAAAGTACTGTCCCACGAACGGCCCAGCAAAATCAACATGTACACGTTCAAATGGTTGCTTCGGTGTCTCCCAGCAGTGTAAAGGTGCTTTAGCAGGATTCGGCTGAGTGGACTGGCAGGCTGCACAGTTTCGAACTAACTCCTCTATGTCCTTGTCAATCCGTTCCCACCAGACGTAACCTCTGGCGAGTGACTTCAGTCTAGTGCTTCCAAAGTGAGTCGAATGTAATTCGGTCAACACCTTCTGTCGTAGCTCTGGTGGCACATACACACGAATCCCTCGCATGATACATCCTTTCTGCAACGAGAACTCATTCTGGTCGATTCCAAAACGATCTCTGCCTTCTACCTGTTTACCGTTCCTCAGACTTTGGATCAAAGTTTTGACGGTAGAATTGGCTGCTGTTGATTTCACCAGATCGTCAACTGTCAATGGCAACGTCTCGATAATGCTGACTTCCAGTAGATCTACCTCTTCGATGATATTTTCCGGAGTCATCGCCTCGACTGGAAGCCTCGAAAACGCATCCGCATTGTAGTGCTCTTTTGTTGGACGGAACCTGATCATATAGTTGAAAGACTGTAGAAATGTGGCGTAGTGTTGCATTCGTAGCGCAGCCATAGTCGGTAGACCCTTTGACTCTGAGAAAATTTGCTTCACAGGCTCATTATCGGTTATCAGTTGGAATTTTCTCCCGTACAAGTACTGATAGAACTTCCGTATACCAAAAACTATGGCATACGCTTCACGGTCTACCTGTTTGTATTTTCTCTGTGTTTCGTTCAGAGTCTGTGACGCGTACTGGATCGGCCGCTCGGACCCATCTGAGAAGATGTGGCTAAGCACAGCACCGACTCCATAGGGAGAAGCATCAGTCATCAACACCAACGGTAACTCAGGCTTGTAATGCACCAAGAACCTCTCCGACTGTATCTCTTCTTTAACCTTCCTGAAAGCTTCGTCGCAGGACTTAGTCCACTGGAACGGTACATCGTACATTGATTCAATGGGTAGATAGTGGTACTCAATTGCGGAAAGAATCGCCCATAATAGTTCACCAATCCCACAAAAGATCTTGCTCCTTTGTTTCCGGAACTGGCATATTCTGTACTGCATCGATTTTCTGCTTCATTTTGTGTATTCCGTTCCGATCAATAACGTAGCCACAGTATTCAATCTGATTCGCAAAGAATTGGCACTTGTCCAGATTGATCCGCATTCCGTAGTGGCTTAGGCGCTTCAAAACTTCCTCTAACCGCATCAGATCGTTCGGGCCCGTAATATGAATATCGTCCGTTCCATTCAGAATCTGTTCCATCAAGCGTTGCCAAATCGCTGGTGCGGAGCTTATTCCGCACATCATTCTCGTAGGCCTGTACAATCCCATGTGCGTGCTGAGTGTCAAAATTTCCTGATATTCCGGGTCGATTTCGAGCTGCAAGTAAGCTTGCGAAAGATCGATCTTCGTAAATTTTTCTCCACCCGCCACGTTTGTGAATAGCTCCTCTACGGTTGGTAAAGGGTGTTCATCGACTACCAAATTGGGGTTGACTGTAATTTTAAATCGCCACACAGACGCACTTTATTATTCATCTTCATCACAGGAACCACTGGTGTGGCCCATGCACTGTGGTTCACCTTCACCAGTACACCACTATCAACGAGGCTTGCAATTTCCTTCTCTACAGCATCCTTTATCGCAAATGGAACGGTTCTAGCTTTCAAGTACACCGGATGCACGTTCGGTTCAATCGAAGTTGTGCTGAAAGGCCCGTAATCTTTCCCATCGACTTATCACAAACATCACCGTACTTTTCGATAAGCACCTTCACTGCATCAGTAGTGTTTTTCAGCGTAGTACAACTAGTAATCGTGTGAACATCACCGTAGAAGTTTTTCATCTCGATTTTCAGAACAGTCATCCAACTGCGACCCAACAAGGGTTGCTTACGATTCTGCGCCACGTGCAGTAATAGTTCGTGGATTTCTCCACTGTATTCAACATTAACCGTACACAGTCCGATTAATTTAATCCTATTCCCACTATAACTCACTAATTCGAGATCAGACGAACGCAACTTCGCTGACGGAATGTACTTCTCAAAATCACACACACTCATAATTGTAACGGGTGATCCACTGTCAATTTTGAAACGAATCTTTGTACTGTTCACAAGTAGTTCGAGCCAAAATTTCTCCACTCTATGTTCAGCAGCATGATAAACACCACAGATTTCATCTGCTTTTACTGCCCGTTCTCTTTCCAGCAATTTACTCTTCGTAGCACTTTCTTCTACCAGATGGGTGTCACTCCGTCCCTGAGCAGCACCGGCATTGTTTTTCTTCAGACAGACCTTCTGTAGATGACCCATCATCTTGCAAAAATTGCAGATGGTTTTCACATGTGGGCACTTATTTGCAAAATGAGCTGGACTGCCGCATCGATAGCAGTTCCCTTTCTTTGCATTCGAATTTGCACTCACCTTGCTGGACGCAAACTTATAGCGAATTCGTTTTTGATCCAGTTCCAAACTGGATCGGGTATCAAAATTGGGTCGGCTTGTTGTGTGTTAAACGTCAGTGTGTATGGCTATATTTGTAACTCGTATCGGAATGAGGTTTGCACTGACAGTAAGCTCGGGTATCGCAGGTTGGAACTAGTTCCAACCTGGGTTCAAAAACGAATGCGATATTACTCTTCATCTTCGATTTTGCACTTTTCGTATTTGGATGTTCCACCAGGTGTAACTCCGATTTTCCTTGGCGTGATTGTATCTCCTGCCCTCCTTTCGCAGACATTTCCATAGACACGGCCATATCACGTGTACGCTCCAAGGTCAAATCACGGGACTCCAGCAAGCGAGCTTGAATTGTACGATCCTTCAGACCAAAAACAAATTGATTCCGTAAAGCAGTCTTCAGATAATCACCAAACTTGCACGTCATAGCAAGCTTTCTCAATGCAATGAGATAATCATCGATCGATTCATCCGATCGATCGTCACACCATGGACCCAAAAGGGAAGGACGTAGTTGTGGCGAAGAAACATTTTAAAAAATATGGTTCACTATCGTACTAGAAAACCTGCTTCTAGTACTGTCAAAGTGCCATGTATACTAGGTTATTTTTCAAATTACTTTGACGTATTTTGGTGTGCATGTAACTTATTATGTCAGCTGATTTTATTTACATAATTGCTTTGTAAATATTGTCACTGTTGCCTTGCTGGAGCTGATGCGTATTCATAAATCGAGATCTCACTGGGTCCCAACAATTCAAATACAGGTTTCAATGAGCCAATTTCATGGCCCGTCGATGGATACCGCACTTCGACTGTCGTCACAGATTAATGCCAGCTGCTCTGAATGTAGAACATTGGCCGTGACACCGGCTAAAACATGTCAAGACGACTTCCGATTATTATAATATAAATACACAATTACTAATTGTTTGATGAATGCATTCTCTGTATCTTGGTATTGCCATAGGTACTCAGTGAAAAAACTAGAAGGGACAGCCCAATGGGGTTGTACGCAAAGTTCACGTAGGACTACGAAGCAATGTGCAATCTAGATCGCTTGATTGTTTAAAGAGTGGTTGGAATTCCACTCCGTTCCAAATCAAATTCCCATACACTAAACATCCAAGGTGCTTGCTGCCGCTAACTGCGTGCGAACAGCCCCACGACTGTTGTAAGACTGAGTCAAAATTTCAGCTAAGAGCTGGTATGTCATGGCGTCGGATGCTATTGCACAAAAGAAGGCGGTACCAACGAAGGCAATGTGATACAAATTGCACCAAAGGGGACGAACTTCTGTTATTGCGCCACAATAATTAGTTTGAATTAGTGCACGCTAGATGGATGATTTTCTCAACAGCAATATGCCTAATTTGCTTCCCACCAACAGCAACTAATCCGGTACGCATAACTAGGAACAATGGCGAACTCCACCACATGGTCACTGATGTGTTGCAGCTTGGCTCGAATTATCCCTTCTAGACTTTCGTTCGTTTGTTGTTCAACGTTCTTTGTGGTATAATCGGGGACGCGACGTTTAATGATTGCCATATTCAGCCGTGATGCGGTAATTGAATTAACAACAGCACAATAGAAAAATTCAACCCAACTCTTTAGTTGGTAAACTGATTTGGTCGTCCTGATAAGGACGGATTTAGTTGACGGGGGAGAAATGTTTTCGATTCCACTTGGGCTTTCTTTCTTCGTTCGGCTCCTCGTTGTTGCGGATGGCCAGCTGCAAGTGACGTGGGATAATTCTGGTCTTCTTGTTTTCACTGGCTGCGTTTTCCACCGACGTGCTCGCCAAACACGTCTGTCGCCTACGGATGCACAGCGAGAACTGATTATTGGTGTTCGGTCGTTCCTACGTGTTCCATAATTGCTGGCTAGGTTACTGTGGCAGTATGAACCAATCAGAGCGTAGCGCAAATATGATGTCATTTTCGACCAACAGCTTTGTGCGTTCAGAAATTTGTGTGGGACGGGGAAAAGTTATTTTGAAGAAGAAGAAGACATTTGTTACTCGTTTCCTATGACCTTGCTAGGGAAACACATTTTTCAACCTGTTGATATGCAAATTTGTATGGGAGCAAAAGAAGGTCATTTTCAAATGAACAATTGAACTACTTATACTAATTGTACTTCATTCAAATTTTTATGCAAAAAATTTGTGAGTCTTCTTGATAAAATGATGCATGAATGAAGTCATTCTGTTCAGTCGAACGAGAGTTATAAGCGTTCAAAAACCTTTCACTTTTGCGTAACGCTCTCATTTTTCATAATTTTGAAACGGCGCCCGGTATAGAAAAGAAAAACGTAGTCCTACGTTAAAAAAGTGCCCGGGAGCCAGGATCAAGGTATCAGTCGTAAAGTAACAATTTTCGAGCATTTTTAGTTTGACCAGCATAAAACTTTTGAAGGTGGTAACTCAAGGTAACTCCTTCTCTCTATTTTTTTTCCTTTCAATCTTCTCCTATCCCTAACCAATGCACGGAAGCTAATGGGACAATGGGTCCCGCTAGAGAAAGTGGCGGCATACTATACGGATAAGTATGCACGAACGCTTAGGCTGAGTAGGGTCTCACTCAGTTTAATGTGTAATACAAATTACTACCGACTAGCCGTTTTATACACGGGTTTTCATAAAACTTAAAGTAATAATACTTCAGTTAGGAATAAAGATGAATTAATGCACCAGAAACTGGACGGACACCTGCGCCTATCCAGTGGAGAACCCGAATACTACCACCCACTTTGTGTCTAGAGTATCGCACCAGCTGACCCGGCGGGAAGTAGTCTCAGGATATGCCTTAGTTGAAGGCACGATTTATGCACCTAATAATAACAATTATTAGTGTGACCATTTTGTTAAGTTTGTAATTAATCGAATTGTTATTACTGGGGTAAGTTTTCGTTCGTAGTTTCATAATACTGTTTATGTTTCAATTTAAATTTTGCGGTGTTTGGCAGTTTTATTAGGATAACCTGGTTTTATTAAACGGTTTCAAGATGCATTTAACTGCGTATAAGTTCATATTTTACAATTGCATAGACAGCCTAGTTTTTTTTTCATTTTTCTCTACATGAAAATGGATTTTTGGATTTTTTAATTTTTATTTATTATTTATTATTTATTACATAACAAAATGAAATAACATTTAATATCACCTTATGTGTTCATGCAAATAATGTTGCTCACCAAACCTTATATGTTATGACATATAATTTAGTATGTTTAAATTGCTCTTACCTTAGAAGTTCAAAATGTATAACAAGTTTTTTATATAGCCATGTGTCATTATAAGTCAATAAGAGTTAGATAAGAAGAAACATCTATGACGTTTTCAAATATTTTGTTATTTTCAACATTTGGCGCCTTGGAAACTTTTCTGAATAAGAACATATTAACCCACAAGAAAATGTTCAGAAGATATCAAACAATTCAATCAATGATAAATCAATGTATGCAATGAAATTCAGTGCAAAAAATCTTAATTACGATTTTAAATAATCTGTAGTTCTATTATACGTGCTTTCTACTTCTAACTTGTTGTTGTTAATCGATTACAAGTACGCAGGTTCATTTTCTATAGTCCCATTAATATGTAAAAAAAGACTAATCAACTTGTTCGAGTGGGCATCTTGCCTCGACTTGATATACTATTTACAATTAGCTTGCTAAGTTCCCACGGAGAGCCATTTGTCACTACTTGTAAAAATACCATAACCGAATAAGAACCATTTACAAAACCATCGTAAACATCAAACGCATTTGTGAAGGCTTTGTATTGTTGTTGCTAGCGATAGTCTTAAGGCCCGAACGTAATCTGGACGGAAACGGAACGGAACTGCAAATTTGATAGTTGTCGCGAATGACGTCGGCATGTACAATTGGAATCAACTTGGATCTAATCAGTTTTCTATCCGACAAGCAAGTTTAGTCAGATGGGGTTCTTCCGCTGCCGTTGCCGTTCCGCTTCCGTTATCACTGCGTTCGAGCCTTTACTCATAAGCGCGACGGTTGCCGTTGGTTTATCTTCTATATTAATAAGTAAGCCAGTAAGTCGAGTGGTCATTTCGGTAGCTGACGTGCTTCTTTGCGGGTTCTTCCTCAGTGCCTGTTTTGCAGTAAAACAATTACACTGATATATCACTACCGATATCATCGGTCAAAGAACTTCAATCAAATCAATTTACACTCCGTAGTTTTTCTTGCCGCCTCAACCTGATGTCTGAAAAGCAAAATATGATATTAGATTGTGAATCGATTGAGGTTCTTAGAAGCGCTTTTTGAAGGCTTTGATATAAAAGCAAAATGCACGTTCTCTTGATTTGACTTATGTGTCTTTCTCCCTTTTTGAAAGGCACTCTCACAGGAAAATGAATATGCAAAGTATCTACAGGTCACGATTGTAGAATCATAACTATGATAATACCTGCCATTTTTACCGTCATTCCTGATTTTGTTCGATTGAGTTTCACGATATGTAGCTTGTTACATTTCTCCTTCTTGTGTTTTTTTAACGTCCCTTCTTATATTTTTTTTATCCCTAAGATGATTCAGAAATGCACTCATGCCTACACTAATGCGCTGGGCCATTTTAACATGGTTTCTAAAATGATAATTTATGTTCTCAATTTTTACTTCAGCAATGAGTATGTATTTTTACTTACCTGGAATCACTGGAAAGTTTAACCTGAGTGCGAACTGACTGAAGTTTTCCTCCTACCAACTGTTTCCATAAATCAATTATTGGACAATATGCAGAAAAAGTAAGCAATCTTATCTTAATTTTCTTCCCAGAAACACAGTTATGCTCACTGTACATCAGAAAACACCACCGAATTTCGATTGGCTTTTTTGTCCGAGACCGTATTTTAATCGAGACGATCCACTAAAAATACGATTTTAAGTTCTCAAATCAAAACAAAACAGAACAGCTGACTTTGTTTTGACAAAGAAATAGTGTTGCCGAAGTTAAAACGAAATTGGAAGGAGTGTTGCTGTGTTTTTCTAGTACTGCCCTGATAATGATATTCTAGTATACATGGAACTTGATACACTGAAAATTTTAACCATGTGCGTCATGATTAAATCGTCAGTCCGATGTCCGTAATTAGTCCGTGGTCACACTGTTTTCGACACTTAAAACGAAAATTTTCTAAAATCTCCAGCGGCTCCGGATGAAAATGCTCTTCCAATAGTTGAACAATTTCGATGTAGCTTTTCTCTTGCGGCTTCACTGGTGCCAACTTGTCTGAAACGACATCATACACACAAAGAATAATGATTATTAAAATTAAAAAAAACATTGCCAAAATTGAAAAGTTGCGTTGGTTCTTTTTCGTAGAAAGCGGTTTACTTTCAAAACCAAAACCTTCAAACCGTCAGTTCAAAATTTTGCTGCTCTACATTTAAAAGTTGAAATTTTTAAAACAAATTGTGGAGCTGTCAAATCGAAACCGTGGCATCGTTGAAAATAAAAGCCAATTATTTTTATTCCAGAATAAACTTTCATCCAGAAAGTGTCGCGCAATTTAAATAAAAGTATGCTGTAAAAAAACTTTTAACATAAAAAGTTTTCTTTTCAGATGAATTGTAGAACTGTCAAATCCACTCCGTTGCATATTTCAAAATGAAAGCAAATAATTTTTATTTGAAAATGAACTTTCAACTAGAAAGTATTGCGCAATCAAAATAAATGTATGCTGTTTTGATTGAAAGAAAAAATGGTTTTCACATAAAAAAGTTATAATTTTCAAATGAATTATTAAAATTTTCATAGAGACCGGAGGTTGCCATCGTTCAATCGCCAATGTTTCCATCCCGGAAGATGCAAGTCGAAACATTTTCCCCATATCTTCCGAATTCCCCTGAGCCAGCTCTAGCGTCTGCTGCCGCTCGTCGTCGCGTATGGCACCGCTGCAAAAAAAAAAGGGATTATTATCAGTGCCTATTATTATATGGCCTATTCCGTTTGCATGGTCCGTTCGGAATTTAATAACACCGAAAGTTTGTGAACTTTCCTGATGAGCGATTCCTTGGGGCGAGGAACATTTTGAATGAGGAGGTTATGTATTATTTGACAGTATAGAGAAAAAATCCATACGACGACTTCGTTTGTGTTGGTGGATTTGACAGTTCTACAATTTTCATGGTAAAAGAACATACTTTTAAATTTACACACTGAACCGAAAAAATATACTTTCAATTCAAACACAAAACTTTCGCAGTAGATGATTTTACTTTTAATTTATTGAAAAATAAACTCTTTTCAGAAGTAAAGTGCTAAGCTTTTAATAAAACAATATTTCTGTTTTGTGTGTATGTTTCTCCACCCATGTAGTGGAGTAGCATTGGCAGCTTCGTTTGCTCTTGTACTCCGAACAGCCGAAGAGCTCCTTCTAAGCGTTCCACCCACCGAGACCACTTCATTTTGTGACGTGCGAATGGTTCGATGGTGAACGATGAATGCATTCCAATTGGAACGCGAACTGCAGCGGCGCCAACAATGTTAGAACCAGCACCGCTAGAAATCCCGTTGCTGACACCTATTCCGCTACCATGCTCACTGGATCCGTCGACCGCAGACATCCTCGTCGTCAGAATTTGTTGTAGCCGAGAGTAATTTCGGAACCATTACAATAAAGTAAACTGTAATTACGGAGGACAAAACTTCATATGCGCGTGTTTATTCTATTCTTATATTCTTATGACTAACAAGATTGAGCATGGAAAGGTAGAGCAAAACAAGTCAAGGTTATTATAATAAAATGTGTGCACACGTAAGGTGTGGCAGCAAAGTTGGCAATGATATAACAATTACGTTACGTTTTTATTTATTATATTACTCAAAATGGTTGATGTTAGCAATTTCTGTAGAAAATCTAAGAGAGACGGAGAGTGGTTTGAGTGGTGGTTAGCAGGTGAAGTGGAGTGAAGTGAATTATGTTGCTCTCAGTAAAAATGATGTTTTATGCTATGCGTTGTTGTTATCGTTGTTATTCTTGCCGTGATCCAATGATTATACTTAAAACTAGCAAGGTTAGTTGTTTTTATTGATTCATTATTCAATCGGTTGTGAGAATCATAACTATCATATTTTACAGGTGCATATCAGTGTTTCTACGAACGAAGAATTACAAGATGTGTACTAGAAATGGAGGAATGAACACAAAATCACTACGATGAAACCTGTCATGGTTATTGTGAATTGTGAAAATATAGAACATAAGAAAGATTAGAATACGGACAGCATGACGGCGACGTGATTCGACTACGATCCAGTGCCAACCGCTGAATTAAAGTATTCTTCTTCAAGGTGATGGAATTTCAGTTGCAGCACTGATTTGGTATGTTATTTGAGAGGACGCAACCGAGGTCAAATCAATGTGTAATGCCTTCATGACAAATTATGCAAAAAAGTAGTAGTAACTATGGAAATAAACTGAGAAAACTTAATATTTCTTTTAACTAATCGTGTTTTGTGTTGTTGCATGAAGCACGTAATCAATTATAATGTTTGAAAATTGAAAATATCCTTCTTATAAACATGCTTCCCTAGGAGTGGACAGCAATTTCTGCTAGAACCAAAGATGAGAAGAGAAAGTGTGGAGTCGAAAGAAGAGAAGAGAAAGTAGGTCCGATAGAGGTAGGCAGGAGCGGTTTGTAGTTAGCCGCGATTTAGCCTCAGAAACT
Source organism: Aedes japonicus (assembly GCA_034211315.2). NCBI lineage: Eukaryota > Metazoa > Arthropoda > Insecta > Diptera > Culicidae > Aedes > Aedes japonicus. Next base: position 11,532 of record JASCZW010009686.1, on the reverse strand, counting down.
TGTATGCTGTTGTAAGGTTCGACTGAGGCTAACTACAAATCGATCAAGGCTAAGATTTTGGTACATTATAGAGACAAACTAATGATTACAATCGAAAGAAAATGAAATTTCCATTCGGAAAATGTATTAAAACTATTGACTTTGTCACATTTTTATATTGTTTTAGGATAATTACTTTTCCTCCATACAGCTTGCATACAACTGCTCCCGGTACAAGTTCTAAGGCTAACTACAGAAATCTGCCCCCGGGGGGGAAATCCGCTCAAATCGTTAATTTGATGAAATATGTAAGCACGAATGCCCGAAATCAATGAAAAAATGGCATGAAAATAAGAAAAGAAGAGAAATTTCCAAATTAATTTTAATAACCCAATTAATCAAATTTAGCATAGCTAGTCTTAGTAAAACCTCAAGGCTTAGATTTTTATAGCAGATACAAGCAAACTAAGCTCACCGATTGATCCTGAACCCTAATGGGGATATTTCGGTACATTTGTTGAAAATCGGATTATATTTACTAAAAATATTCACAAAATAGTGAAAATTCAAATTTCAACATATTTTTCATACCTAGCCTTAGTAAAACATCAAGGCTTAGATTTCTATAGAAGGTACAACCAAACTTAGCTCACCGATTGATAGTCTGAACACTAATTGATGGATTTGTGCACATGTTTTGAAAATTGAATCATACGTACTAAAAATATTCACAAAATAGTGGATATTCAAATTTCAACATATTATTCATACCTAGCCTGAGTAAAACATCAAGGCTTAGATTTCTATAGCAGATACAAGCAAACTAAGCTAACCAATTGGTAGCCTGAACCCTAATAGAGATATTTTGGTGCATTTTTTGAAAATCGGATCATATTTACTAAAAATATTCACAAAATAGTGGATATTCAAATGTCACCATATTTTTCATACCTAGCCTTAGTAAAACATCAAGGCTTAGATTTCTATAAAAGGTAAAAGCAAATTAAGCAAACCAACTGGTAGTTTGAACCCTAATGGAGATATTTTAGTACATTTTTTGAAAATCGGATCATATTTACTAAAAATATTCACAAAATAGTGGATATTCAAATTACAACATATTTTTCATACCTAGCCTTAGTAAAACATCAAGGCTTAGATTTCTATAAAAGGTACAACCAAACTTAGCACATCGATTGACAGTGTGAAAACTAATTGATAGATTTGAGCACATGTTTTGAAAATTGAATCAAATTTACTAAAAATATTCACAAAATAGTGGAAATTTAAATTTCAACATATTTTTCATACCTAGCCTTTGTAAAACATCAAGGCATAGATTTCTATAGCAGGTACAAGCAAACTAAGCTAACCAATTGGTAGTTTGAACCCTAATGGAGATATTTTATTACATTTTTTGAAAATCGGATCATATTTACTAAAAATATTCACAAAATAGTGGATATTCAAATTTCAATATATTTTTCATACCTAGCCTAGGTAAAACATCAAGGCTTAGATTTCTATAGCAGATACAAGCAAACTAAGCTAACCAATTGGTAGCCTGAACCCTAATAAAGATATTTTGGTACATTTTTTGAAAATCGGATCATATTTACTAAAAATATTCACAAAATAGTGGATATTCAAATGTCACCATATTTTTCATACCTAGCCTTAGTAAAACATCAAGGCTTAGATTTCTATAAAAGGTAAAAGCAAATTAAGCAAACCAATTGGTAGTTTGAACACTAATGGAGATATTTTAGTACATTTTTTGAAAATCGGATCATATTTACTAAAAATATTCACAAAATAGTGGATATTCAAATTACAACATATTTTTCATACCTAGCCTTAGTAAAACATCAAGGCTTAGATTTCTATAAAAGGTTCAACCAAACTTAGCTCATCGATTGACAGTGTGAAAACTAATTGATAGATTTGAGCACATGTTTTGAAAATTGAATAAAATTTACTAAAAATATTCACAAAATAGTGGAAATTTAAATTTCAACATATTTTTCATACCTAGCCTTAGTAAAACATCAAGGCTTAGATTTCTATAGCAGATACAAGCAAACTAAGCAAACCAATTGGTAGTTTGAACTCTAATGGAGATATTTTGGTACATTTTTTGAAAATCGGATCATATTTACTAAAAATATTCACAAAATAGTGGATATTCAAATTTCAACGTATTTTTCATACCTAGCCTTAGTAAAACATCAAGGCTTAGATTTCTATAAAAGGTTAAAGCAAATTAAGCAAATCAATTGGTAGTTTGAACCCTAATGGAGATATTTAAGTACATTTTTTGAAAATCGGATCATATTTACTAAAAATATTCACAAAATAGTGGATATTCAAATTTCAACATATTTTTCATACCTAGCCTTAGTAAAACATCAAGGCTTAGATTTCTATAGATGGTACAACCAAACTTAGCTCATCGATTGACAGTGTGAAAACTAATTGATTGATTTGAGCACATGTTTTGAAAATTGAATCAAATTTACTAAAAATATTCACAAAATAGTGGATATTCAAATTTCAACATATTTTTCATACCTAGCCTTAGTGAAACATCAAGGCATAGATTTCTATAGCAGATACAAGCAAACACAGCTGACCAATTGGTAGTTTGAACCCTAATGGAGATATTTTGGTACATTTTTTGAAAATCGGATCATATTTACTAAAAATATTCACAAAATAGTGGATATTCAAATTTCAACATATTTTTCATACCTAGCCTTAGTAAAACATCAAGGCTTAGATATCTATAGCAGATACAAGCAAACTAAGCTAATCAATTGATAGTTTGACCCCTAATGGAGATATTTTGGTACATTTTTTGAAAATCTGATCATATTTACTAAAAATATTCACAAAATAGTGGATATTCAAATTTCAACATATTTTTCATACCTAGCCATAATAAAACATCAAGGCTTAGATTTCTATAGCAGATACAAGCAAACTAAGCCAACCAATTGGTAGTTTGAACCCTAATAGAGATATTTTGGTACATGTTTTGAAAATCGGATCATATTTACTAAAAATATTCACAAAATAGTGGATATTCAAATTTCAACATATTTTTCATACCTAGCCATAGTAAAACATCAAGGCTTAGATTTCTATAGCAGATACAAGCAAACACCGCTGACCAATTGGTAGCCTGAACCTGAATAGAGATATTTTGGTACATTTTTTGAAAATCAGATCATATTTACTAAAAATATTCACAAAATAGTGAAAATTCAAATTTCAACATATTTTTTATACCTAGCCTTAGTAAAACATCAAGGCTTAGATTTCTATAGCAGATACAAGCAAACTAAGCTAACCAATTGGTAGTTTGAACCCAAATAGAGATATGATGGTACATTTTTTGAAAATCGAATCATATTTACTAAAAATATTCACAAAATAGTGGATATTCAAATTTCAACATATTTTTCATACCTAGCCTTAGTAAAACATCAAGGCTTAGATTTCTATAGCAGATACAAGCAAACTTAGCTAACCGACTGGTAGCCTGAACCCTAATAGAGATATTTTGGTACATTTTTTGAAAATCGGATCATACTTACTAAAAATATTCACAAAATAGGGAAAATTCAAATTTCAACATGTTTTTCATACCTAGCCTTAGTAATACATCAAGGCTTAGATTTCTATAGCAGATACAAGCAAACACAGCTTAACTGGTAGCCTGAACCCTAATAGAGATATTTTGGTACATTTTTGAAAATCGGATCATATTTACTAAAAATATTCACAAAATAGTGAAAATTCAAATTTCAACATATTTTTCATACCAAGCCTTAGTAAAACATCAAGGCTTAGATTTCTATAGCAGATACAAGCAAACACAGCTAACCAACTGGTAGCCTGAACCTGAATAGAGATATTTGGTACATTTTTTGAAAATCGGATCATATTTACTAAAAATATTCACAAAATAGTGAAAATTCAAATTTCAACATATTTTTCATACCTAGCCTTAGTAAAATATCAAGGCTTATATTTCTATAGCAGATACAAGCAAACTTAGCTAACCGACTGGTAGCCTGAACCCTAATAGAGATATTTTGGTACATTTTTTGAAAATCGGATCATATTTACTAAAAATATTCACATAATAGTGAAAATTCAAATTTCAACATATTTTTCATACCTAGCCTTAGTAAAACATCAAGGCTTAGATATCTATAGCAGATACAAGCAAACTAAGCTAACCAATTGGTAGTTTGAACCCTAATGGAGATATTTTGGTACATTTTTTGAAAATCGGATCATATTTACTAAACATATTCACAAAATAGTGGATATTCAAATTTCAACATATTTTTCATACCTAGCCTTAGTAAAACATCAAGGCTTAGATTTCTATAGAAGGTACAACCAAACTTAGCTCACCGATTGATAGTCTGAACACTAATTGATAGATTTGTGTACATGTTTTGAAAATTGAATCATACGTACTAAAAATATTCACAAAATAGTGGATATTCAAATTTCAACATGTTTTTCATACCTAGCATGAGTAAAACATCAAGGCTTAGATTTCTATAGCAGATACAAGTAAACTTAGCTAACCAATTGGTAGCCTGAACCCTAAAAGAGCTATTTTGGTCCATTTTTTGAAAATCGGATCATATTTACTAAAAATATTCACAAAATAGTGAAAATTCAAATTTCAACATATTTATCATACCTAGCCTTAGTAAAACATCAAGGCTTAGCTTTTTATAGCAGATACAAGCAAACACAGCTCACCAATTGGTAGCCTGAACCCTAATAGAGATATTTTGGTACAGTTTTTGAAAATCGGATCATATTTACTAAAAATATTCACAAAATAGTGAAAATTCAAATTTCAACATATTTTTTATACCTAGCCTTAGTAAAACATCAAGGCTTAGATTTCTATAGCAGATACAAGCAAACTATGCTAACCAATTGGTAGTTTGAATCCAAATAGAGATATGTTGGTACATTTTTTGAAAATCGGATCATATTTACTAAAAATATTCACAAAATAGTGAAAATTCAAATTTCAACATATTTTTCATACCAAGCCTTAGTAAAACATCAAGGCTTAGATTTTATAGCAGATACAAGCAAACACAGCTCACCAATTGGTAGCCTGAACCCTAATAGAGATATTTTGGTACATTTTGGAAAATCGGATCATATTTACTAAAAATATTCACAAAATAGTGAAAATTCAAATTTCAACATATTTTTCATACCTAGCCTTAGTAAAACATCAAGGCATAGATTTCTATAGCAGATACAAGCAAACTTAGCTAACCGACTGGTAGTCTGAACCCAAATAGAGATATTTTGGCACATTTTTTGAAAATCGGATCATATTTACTAAAAATATTCACAAAATAGTGGAAATTCAAATTTCAACATATTTTTCATACCTAGCCTTAGTAAAACATCAAGGCTTAGATTTCTATAGCAGATACAAGCAAACTTAGCTCACCGATAGATAGCCTGAACCTTGATGAAGATATTTTGGTGCATTTTTTGAAAATCGAATGATATTTACTAAAAATATTCACAAAATAGTGGATATTCAAATTTCAACATATTTATCATACCTAGCCTTAGTAAAACATCAAGGCTTAGATTTCTATAGCAGATACAAGCAAACTAAGCTCACCGATAGATAGTCTAAACTTTGATGAAGATATTTTGGTACATTTTTTGAAAATCGGATCATATTTACTAAAAATATTCACAAAATAGTGGATATTCAATATTCAACATATTTTTCATACCTAGCCTTAGTAAAACATCAAGGCTTAGATTTCTATAGCAGATACAAGCAAACTTAGCTAACCAATTGATAGTTTGAACCCTCATAGAGATATTTTGGTTCATGTTTTGAAAATCGGATCATATTTACTAAAAAATATTCACAAAATAGTGGATATTCAAATTTCAACATATTTTTCATACCTAGCCTTAGTAAAACATCAAGGCTTAGATTTTTATAGCAGATACAAGCAAACTAAGCTCACCGATAGATAGCCTGAACCTTGATGAAGATATTTTGGTACATTTTTTGAAAATCGGATCATATTTACTAAAATTATTCACAAAATAGTGGATATTCAAATTTCCACATATTTTTCATACCTAGCCTTAGTAAAACATCAAGGCTTAGATTTCTATAGCAGATACAAGCAAACAAAGCTCACCGATTGATAGTCTGAACCCTAATAAAGATATTTTGGTACATTTTTTGAAAATCGGATGATATTTACTAAAAATATTCACAAAATAGTGGATATTCAAATTTCAACATATTTTTCATACCTAGCCTTAGTAAAACATCAAGGCTTAGATTTCTATAGCAGATACAAGCAAACTAAGCTCACCGATAGATAGTCTAAACCTTGATGAAGATATTTTGGTACATTTTTTGAAAATCGGATCATATTTACTAAAAATTATTCACAAAATAGTGGATATTCAATATTCAACATATTTTTCATACCTAGCCTTAGTAAAACATCAAGGCTTAGATTTTTATGACAGATACAAGCAAACTAAGCTCATCGATAGATAGTCTGAACCTTGATGAAGATATTTTGGTACATTTTTTGAAAATCGGATCATATTTACTAAAAAAATTCACAAAATAGTGGATATTCAAATTTCAACATATTTTTCATACCTAGCCTTAGTAAAACATCAAGGCTTAGATTTCTATAGCAGATACAAGCAAACTAAGCTCACCGATAGATAGTCTAAACCTTGATGAAGATATTTTGATACATTTTTTGAAAATCGGATCATATTTACTAAAAATATTCACAAAATAGTGGATATTCAATATTCAACATATTTTTCATACCTAGCCTTAGTAAAACATCAAGGCTTAGATTTCTATAGCAGATACAAGCAAACTTAGCTAACCAATTGATAGTTTGAACCCTCATAGAGATATTTTCGTTCATGTTTTGAAAATCGGATCATATTTACTAAAAATATTCACAAAATAGTGGATATTCAATATTCAACATATTTTTCATACCTAGCCTTAGTAAAACATCAAGGCTTAGATTTCTATAGCAGATACAAGCAAACTTAGCTAACCAATTGATAGTTTGAACCCTCATAGAGATATTTTGGTTCATGTTTTGAAAATCGGATCATATTTACTAAAAATATTCACAAAATAGTGGATATTCATATTTCAACATATTTTTCATACCAAGCCTTAGTAAAACATCAAGGCTTAGATTTTTATGGCAGATACAAGCAAACTAAGCTCATCGATAGATAGCCTGAACCTTGATGAAGATATTTTGGTACATGTTTTGAAAATCGGATCATATTTACTAAAATTATTCACAAAATAGTGGATATTCAAATTTCCACATATTTTTCATACCTAGCCTTAGTAAAACATCAAGGCATAGATTTCTATAGCAGATACAAGCAAACAAAGCTCACCGATTGATAGTCTGAACCCTAATAAAGATATTTTGGTACATTTTTTGAAAATCGGATGATATTTACTAAAAATATTCACAAAATAGTGGATATTCAAATTTCAACATATTTTTCATACCTAGCCTTAGTAAAACATCAAGGCTTAGATTTCTATAGCAGATACAAGCAAACTAAGCTCACCGATAGATAGTCTAAACCTTGATGAAGATATTTTGGTACATTTTTTGAAAATCGGATCATATTTACTAAAAATTATTCACAAAATAGTGGATATTCAATATTCAACATATTTTTCATACCTAGCCTTAGTAAAACATCAAGGCTTAGATTTTTATGACAGATACAAGCAAACTAAGCTCATCGATAGATAGCCTGAACCTTGATGAAGATATTTTGGTACATTTTTTGAAAATCGGATCATATTTACTAAAAATATTCACAAAATAGTGGATATTCAAATTTCAACATATTTTTCATACCTAGCCTTAGTAAAACATCAAGGCTTAGATTTCTATAGCAGATACAAGCAAACTAAGCTCACCGATAGATAGTCTAAACCTTGATGAAGATATTTTGGTACATTTTTTGAAAATCGGATGATATTTACTAAAAATATTCACAAAATAGTGGATATTCAATATTCAACATATTTTTCATACCTAGCCTTAGTAAAACATCAAGGCTTAGATTTCTATAGCAGATACAAGCAAACTTAGCTAACCAATTGATAGTTTGAACCCTCATAGAGATATTTTCGTTCATGTTTTGAAAATCGGATCATATTTACTAAAAATATTCACAAAATAGTGGATATTCAATATTCAACATATTTTTCATACCTAGCCTTAGTAAAACATCAAGGCTTAGATTTTTATAGCAGATACAAGCAAACTAAGCTCATCGATAGATAGCCTGAACCTTGATGAAGATATTTTGGTACATTTTTTGAAAATCGGATCATATTTACTAAAATTATTCACAAAATAGTGGATATTCAAATTTCCACATATTTTTCATACCTAGCCTTAGTAAAACATCAAGGCTTAGATTTCTATAGCAGATAAAAGCAAACTAAGCTCACCGATTGATAGTCTGAACCCTAATGAAGATATTTTGGTACATGTTTTGAAAATCGGATCATATTTACTAAAAATATTCACAAAATAGTGGATATTCAAATTTCAACATATTTTTCATACCTAGCCATAGTAAAACATCAAGGCTTAGATTTCTATAGCAGATACAAGCAAACTTAGCTCACCGATTGATAGTCTGAACCCTAATGAAGATATTTTGGTACATTTTTTGAAAATCGGATCATATTTACTAAAAATATTCACAAAATAGTGGATATTCAGATTTCAACATATTTTTCATACCTAGCCTTAGTAAAACATCAAGGCTTAGATTTCTATAGCAGATACAAGCAAACTAAGCTCACCGATTGGTAGTTTGAATCCTAATAGAGATATTTTGGTACATTTTTCGAATATCAGATCATATTTACTAAAAATATTCACAAAATAGTGGATATTCAAATTTCAACATATTTTTCATACCTAGCCTTAGTAAAACATCAAGGCTCAGATTTCTATAGCAGATACAAGCAAACACAGTTAACCAATTGGTAGTCTGAACTCTAATAGAGATATTTTGGTACATTTTTTGAAAATCGGATCATATTTACTAAAAATATTCACAAAATAGTGGATATTCAAATGTCACCATATTTTTCATACCTAGCCTTAGTAAAACATCATGGCTTAGATTTCTATAAAAGGTAAAAGCAAATTAAGCAAACCAATTGGTAGTTTGAACCCTAATGGAGATATTTTAGTACATTTTTTGAAAATCGGATCATATTTACTAAAAATATTCACAAAATAGTGGATATTCAAATTACAACATATTTTTCATACCTAGCCTTAGTAAAACATCAAGGCTTAGATTTCTATAGAAGGTACAACCAAACTTAGCACATCGATTGACAGTGTGAAAACTAATTGATAGATTTTAGCACATGTTTTGAAAATTGAATCAAATTTACTAAAAATATTCACAAAATAGTGGAAATTTAAATTTCAACATATTTTTCATACCTAGCCTTTGTAAAACATCAAGGCATAGATTTCTATAGCAGGTACAAGCAAACTAAGCTAACCAATTGGTAGTTTGAACCCTAATGGAGATATTTTATTACATTTTTTGAAAATCGGATCATATTTACTAAAAATATTCACAAAATAGTGGATATTCAAATTTCAATATATTTTTCATACCTAGCCTAGGTAAAACATCAAGGCTTAGATTTCTATAGCAGATACAAGCAAACTAAGCTAACCAATTGGTAGCCTGAACCCTAATAAAGATATTTTGGTACATTTTTTGAAAATCGGATCATATTTACTAAAAATATTCACAAAATAGTGGATATTCAAATGTCACCATATTTTTCATACCTAGCCTTAGTAAAACATCAAGGCTTAGATTTCTATAAAAGGTAAAAGCAAATTAAGCAAACCAATTGGTAGTTTGAACCCTAATGGAGATATTTTAGTACATTTTTTGAAAATCGGATCATATTTACTAAAAATATTCACAAAATAGTGGATATTCAAATTACAACATATTTTTCATACCTAGCCTTAGTAAAACATCAAGGCTTAGATTTCTATAAAAGGTTCAACCAAACTTAGCTCATCGATTGACAGTGTGAAAACTAATTGATAGATTTGAGCACATGTTTTGAAAATTGAATAAAATTTACTAAAAATATTCACAAAATAGTGGAAATTTAAATTTCAACATATTTTTCATACCTAGCCTTAGTAAAACATCAAGGCTTAGATTTCTATAGCAGATACAAGCAAACTAAGCAAACCAATTGGTAGTTTGAACTCTAATGGAGATATTTTTGGTACATTTTTTGAAAATCGGATCATATTTACTAAAAATATTCACAAAATAGTGGATATTCAAATTTCAACGTATTTTTTCATACCTAGCCTTAGTAAAACATCAAGGCTTAGATTTCTATAAAAGGTTAAAGCAAATTAAGCAAATCAATTGGTAGTTTGAACCCTAATGGAGATATTTAAGTACATTTTTTGAAAATCGGATCATATTTACTAAAAATATTCACAAAATAGTGGATATTCAAATTTCAACATATTTTTCATACCTAGCCTTAGTAAAACATCAAGGCTTAGATTTCTATAGATGGTACAACCAAACTTAGCTCATCGATTGACAGTGTGAAAACTAATTGATTGATTTGAGCACATGTTTTGAAAATTGAATCAAATTTACTAAAAATATTCACAAAATAGTGGATATTCAAATTTCAACATATTTTTCATACCTAGCCTTAGTGAAACATCAAGGCATAGATTTCTATAGCAGATACAAGCAAACACAGCTGACCAATTGGTAGTTTGAACCCTAATGGAGATATTTTGGTACATTTTTTGAAAATCGGATCATATTTACTAAAAATATTCACAAAATAGTGGATATTCAAATTTCAACATATTTTTCATACCTAGCCTTAGTAAAACATCAAGGCTTAGATATCTATAGCAGATACAAGCAAACTAAGCTAATCAATTGATAGTTTGACCCCTAATGGAGATATTTTGGTACATTTTTTGAAAATCTGATCATATTTACTAAAAATATTCACAAAATAGTGGATATTCAAATTTCAACGTATTTTTCATACCTAGCCTTAGTAAAACATCAAGGCTTAGATTTCTATAAAAGGTAAAAGCAAATTAAGCAAACCAATTGGTAGTTTGAACACTAATGGAGATATTTTAGTACATTTTTTGAAAATCGGATCATATTTACTAAAAATATTCACAAAATAGTGGATATTCAAATTACAACATATTTTTCATACCTAGCCTTAGTAAAACATCAAGGCTTAGATTTCTCATAGCAGATACAAGCAAACACAGCTAGACCAATTGGTAGCCTGAACCCTGAATAGAGATATTTTTGGTACATTTTTTGAAAATCGGATCATATTACTAAAAATGACTACAAAATAGTGGATATTCAATA
>JASCZW010009685.1:0-40949 GCA_034211315.2 Aedes japonicus | reverse complement strand
ACAGGTGTCAAAATTAGTCACCGCACTCAACTGTGCGCTGAGACATTGGGCTTATTGGGCAGAAGTTTTCCCAACTGTACTCAAATGAATGTCCGGTTAAGAAATGCGGTAAAAGAATGACTGATTCTTAATGTTTTCAAAATTCAAAATGTTTTCTAACGGTACATCAGCTGAAATATATATCAGGACCTGGAATAAACAAAAAGTGTATCAATTTCTAAGTCAAAACATATCAGTGCCCAAAGCCATTATTAAGAGTAGTTTTGATTCGTGGATGAAAATTCAGCTCCTACTAGATCAGACTTTCCAGTCAAACGAAGTTCCTTGATAGAAAACCTGATTGACCTGAATTCATTATCATCATAAGTGGAAATACTTCAACAGTTTTGCGATTTAGCTAGATGGTATTTTCTGAATGTTTACAATAATAAAATATCAGCAATCAATCTCGTGGAATTTTCATTTTTATGTATTCAAAACGTTGGATATGGGATGCAGATTGATGCCGTTTAAACCGATGTGAAACGAAACTTGAAAAGATTGGAGTTTTCACTCAGCTCGTTGCTTGGCTTAAGTTTTACCTGTGTGGTAGAAAACTGGCAGTTGAAATTGGCTGTACTGTCGTCTGACTGATTCTCTAACGGCTCTGGCTTCGCACAGGGAAGCAACTTGGGTCCGTTGATATTCTCGCTTTTCTTCAATGATGTCGCCTATTACTTTGAAAACCGACAGCTTGGACACCGCTCGTCTGTCGGTGGATCCTTCAATGTTTACATCCACTGCTCGCACCAACTTGTCGGAACCAGGAAAAACTTTGACGATCCTTCTCATTTTCCAGCATTGCGATTCTTCTGCTCAAGTAGTGCGATCATACCCAGGCGAATGTTTGACTGTTGTTGGCGATTTTTTTCGTCTCGGTTGCAGATTCAAGTCGTAGTCGCGGCTCCATAGTCTCCAGAACTGTTCACGGAGGCACTGCAGATATTGCCACCTAGACAAACGATTGGTTGGAATTTCATTGTAGCTGGGCTATCAGAGATCAACCAATTAGAAAATGGCATGGTGTCAATGTTTCGACGTCTGGATTCGATGTTGAACAGATAGGCCAAGCATTTATTATAGCCTCGACTTGGTTAAGTACCGTTGCATACTGTTCAAATGGCAAGGTAGTTGTTTTCAGGGTCCTCTCCCAGAGGCCGACAAAGGTTGAAGCTTCCGGGGATACAGCTCATGTAATTCAGATATGGCTCCCTTAAAGTTGGAACAATTGTCTGAATGAAGTTCTCGGCTAACGAAGCGCTGAAGTGCGGCCAGGCATGCAGCAGTTGAAATATCGGAAACCTATTTCAAATGAACAGATTTAGTTGACATGCAGATGGACACTGCGATGTAGGCCTTAGCAATCTTTGGTAAATGACGGCCTTCCTTGACAAATACCGGTCCGGCTTGGTCGGCGCCAGTTTTTAGAAAAGGTTTGGTTGGTGTTTATCGACATGCTGGCATATTTCCCATTAGTTGGCTAGATGCTTTGGGCTCTTAACGAAAACACGTAACACAGCTTCTTGTAATCTTTCGAAGTGTGGCCAATAGGGTCCAATATGCATGTTCTCTTGGTATAAGTGCGGATGATTTGATCGGTGAGTGGATGTTTCGGAAGGAGGTACAGATGCTTTATGTCAAAAGGCAGCCGAGAATTTTGCACCCTTCCTCCAACTCGTAAGACTCCATCCTTGTAGATGGGATTCAGCTATCTTCTTGCTAGGTTCGTTAGATGCCACGCGATGAATCTCGTCACCTAGAGCTTGCAATTGGATGACTCTTACAATTAGATGCAAGGCTGACCGAAGTTCTTGAATTGTAGGGTGTGGTTATAGTACTCGTTCGTTGTGGAACTTCATCCGACAGTTTCGGATGAATCGTTGGACTAGGGCGATTACTTGGAGTTTTGAAGTTTTCGGAATGAGCTGAACCTGGTGAACACCTCCAATTCTTCTTCGTTTATGGCTGGAATGGCGGTTATAGGTATTAACCTTTTTAAGATTGATTGATACTAAGCGTTGTTGAGAAACGTCGGTCCATTCCAACACAGTTCATTGGTACTCAGTGTGACGGGAAGCTGTTCTCTAGATGTTAAATCCGCAGGGTTTTGTTTCGATTGGATGCAATTCCATGGGTAACCATCGGTACTCTTTAAAATTCCTGCTACGCGTTTGCGTACAAACACCTCAAGGAATGACAATGGTTTCATTAACCAGGTTAAAATCACCTGGTTGTTGCATCACAGAACAACTTTTGATAATTCTAGTTTATAGGAATCCAGTTCCTTTACGAGCAGCCGTGAAATGCTCATCTCAGCAATTGGGGATCTTTGACTTACTGCATAACATGGTAAGTCAGGCTGTACAGTTCGGGAAGATACAGCGATCATACATGACCGCCATGAATTTCTATGGCGGTAGCGTCAGCAGATATCGTGCATCGAAAAATTTTGATTTCTTTTACCAGGAGTAGCACTTCACGAAACTGCTGCCAAGATCGTAGCAGTTCTCCTTCCAATAGGATATCCCACGGGAGACCTACCTTCCAAATTCGGTAACTTTTCACGGTCGAGTTCTGGAATATTTACTAGGATTGTTGGAGTTCCATTTGTGGACGGGAGATACAGCTCGTTTAGTTAGTTGATTGATTTGGAATTGACTTATTATAGCTTCCTCTACGGTGTTCGCGCCGGAGATGACATTATCGGCGTAACAATCCTGGCGGATAGCGGGAAGGACTTGCCTTCGTCATCGCAAAGCTGCATCAGACATCTGGTTGCCAAGCATGGTGCTGCAGCTATCGCATAAGTCACGGTTGTGAGTTCCAGAACGCGGAGAGGTTCTTCCGAGCTGTTACAAGAGTGGCAATTCTGCAACCAAAACGATATTGAAGCAATTGAGAAATGGTAGCGAAACCTTTGGGCAAAGGAAGCGTTCATCAAGTTAAAGCAACACAAACTCACACTTTGAAACGTTCGAGGTGCAGATCGAACAATATGTTGTGCCTGAAGAAGATGAGCCTCAAATTCAGACTTCCGTAGACTTTAGACGTGATTATGACAATACTATCAGTGACAAAAGTGCGACGATAGCCACAACGACGATATCGACAAGAACGTAAACAACAGCAACGATAGCAACAGCAATAATACTATATTAGGAGCTGGGGGGGCTGAAAATTAACTCAGTAATACACGAATACACTTATACATTCCAACTTACTACGGTTGCCTACGGGACTTCATGCGCATCATACCTCGCCACACGTGTGCTAAACCAACTGCCGAAAGTCGTTTCCAGTATAGTGCTGCAATGGATCCGATCACCCCAACTATATGGATGGTGTTCGTCTCGAATAGGATAGTGGAAGTTCAAAAACTCTCGTACAACGACTGCTGGCGCCATGTTTCATCGCAGCAGATCCCAGCGGATCGTATATCCCGCAGGGTCTCACCAGTAGAAATACTCGAAGATCGGTTATGATGGCATGGGCCTGATTACTCGTGCGCAGCAGAAAACTCGTGACCTAGAAGCTCGTCAAGTAGTCAGCTTCGCAGATACACAAGTTGATCACTCCATCTTTCATCGGTTCTTTGACCTAGGCCGGTTACTCTTACTGCTTTCGATTCTGTTACAACGTCCGAAACCCAAGTGAATGTCGCACAGTTGGTCGTCTGCAACCTGTTTACAACTACAACTGTCTAAGGTCGCTCATTCGATACGTTTAGGGAACAGAGTTCCCTCTAGAAATCCGTTTTCTCTCCGCAAACCCTCATCTGCAGTTAACAAGTAAGGATCGGAAACTACAATAGGCGTTCAAGACTCTCAACCCGATTATGGACAATTTCGGACTTCTACACCTAGGGGGGCACTTGTCCAAGCTGCCTGCACACTGGATATGAGATCACCCATCTTGCTTCCGGTCAAACACCATTTGTCTTGGTTGATTGCTCGCTCGTTTCACTTCTGAACTCTGCACGGAGAACCAACCCTGTTACTTGCGACCATTTGATAGCTATTCTGGCCACTGCATGGACGCGATCTCGTTTTCGCTGCGTGACCTCTTTTCGCTGCGCACCGAAACCAACGGAACAGTTCATGGCCTCACGAATCACACCTGCAAGATTGTTCGTGAATAGTGGGCCATTCGGAGTTAGTTCGTTAGTTGGGAGAGGATCAAACGTGAAAATGCACGTCGCCGTGTTCGTCTGTATAGTGGGGAAAGCAGTGGCAATGCACCTAGAAGTCGTGACCGATCTAACGTCCGTCGCGTGAATCAATGCGATGAAACGGCTTTCCCCGGTTGCGGTCGCGTAGTGAATTTATAGTGCGACAACACCACGACCTTCATCGGTGCTGATCGGCTACGTCGCCAATTCCTCGAACAGTTCTCTACAGAAAAATGAAACTGCTATTGCCTGGAGAGTGGGATAACGTTCCATTTCATTCCGCATCGATCTTCCTACCACGGTGGCCTCTGGGAAGCCGGAGCAAAGTCGTTTAAACACCACCTCCGTAGAATTCTCGGTAGTCGATCCTTGACGTTAGAGGAGTTGACCACGACGGAGGCTTAAATTGAAAGTATGCTGAACTTTCGCCCCTTAAAGCCAATCACTCGGTGTAGTCAAAACCACAAGACATCGGAGTGTACGTCAACTGTTTTGAAATGTGTTAATTGTTTGAAAATGAGTAAAGAACGTAAAATTAACTTGGACGTAAACCATGCCGCATTTAGCTCTCAATGTTTGGTGTACAAGAGACTTTTTGAACAAAAGAAAAGCAGCTTGCGTTTCAATAAATAGCAACCGAGTTCCAGGCAGAATGGTAATCAATTTAATTTTTTGTATTTCAATATTGCGGGGTTGTCCACAAACTACGTAGCATTACGTCAGATTGTAGAAGAAAAACGTCCACTATTGGTTTTGTTAGCAGAAACTCACATTGTTGAAATTGAAGCCTTTGATCAATATTGCATTCCAGGATATAATGTTGCTGCTTGTTTATCACATTCTAGACATACTGGCGGTGTTGCTATTTATGTCAAAGAATCAGTTCAATTCAATCTTCGCCACAACGAAATGGTTGATGGTAACTGGTTCTTGGGCATAACAGTTGTACGTGGCATGATGATGGGTAACTATGGTGTTTTATATCACTCTCCCAGTTCTAGTGACCAGCGTTTTATTGAAATTTTAGAGAACTGGCTTGAGGTATTTCTTGATTCGAGTAAATTAAATATAATTGCTGGTGATTTCAACATAAATTGGCGTGATAATAATAATTCGAATCATTTGAAGCATTTAGCTAACTTTTTCAATTTGAGACAAACGGTAGATGAATATACGCGAATTTCCAGGCACAGTAGAACTTTGATTGATCATGTTTACTCTAACTTTGATTCTGTTTGTTCAGTTGTCGATACTGATTTGAAAATAACCGATCATGAGACAGTAGGTATTAACGTAATTGAGAATAACTTGAATAATAGCGATGATTTTGTGAAATTGAAGTGCTGGAGGAAATATTCAAAACAGGCTGTTTCTAACCGTGTTCAGAGAAGCGTGGATTTTCCAATCGCGAGCGGTAGTTTAGATGAGTCTGCAGCTGTTCTTACTAATACCATGAAAACGTGTACAAATAAGCTAGTTGAACAAAAATTTGTTTCTTTGAAGAACTCGAACAGCTGGTACAATTTGGATCTTTTACGTCTTAAACGCAAGAGGGATAAATTGCACAAAAAGTTTTGTAGATCTAATAGTGATAATCATTGGCATAAGTACACAATCGCGCGGAATAAATATTCACAATCCATTAAAAAAGCTCGTTGTGAATATATACAGAGGAAAATTGATCAACATCAAAACAACAGCAGAGAGTTATGGAAAATTTTGAAATCATTATTGAAACCTAGCAATTGCAGACCGCGATCCATAACTTTTGACGGCACAAAAGAACAGTCTGAACAGCAATTGCGTCTAAGTTTAATGATTTCGTCAATAGTGTTTCATTGATCAATCAATCTATTGATTTGGTTGATGAACCTGATGAAATAAAGCAGCCAGTTAATAGTAATTGTAGATTTGAAGGTTTTCACCCCATCACAATAGATGAACTTAAAAATATTTGCTTTTCATTAGGAAAATCGGCTGGAGTAGATAATGTTAATGCTAGAGTTATTCAAGATTGCTTTCATATCATTGGTCACACTTTACTGGACCTTATTAATGAATCATTGCAAACTGGGCACGTGCCTGAAGTGTGGAAAGAATCGTTGGTTGTTCCGATTCAAAAGGTTGCTGGGACGATTAAAGCCGAAGAGTTTCGTCCTATCAACATGCTGCACACATTAGAGAAAATTTTAGAGCTTGTTGTGAAAGGCCAGTTGCTGGAATATTTAAATAGTAATTCTTTGTTGATACCGGAACAATCTGGCTACCGGGAAGGCCATTCTTGTGAAACCGCGTTGAATTTAGTATTAGCAAAATGGAAAGATAACTTAGAGAGTAAACAAACAATTTTTGCTGTTTTTTTGGATCTGAAACGCGCTTTTGAAACAATTTCTAGGCCCTTGTTGTTGAAAGCATTAAAGCGCTTTGGAATTTCGAGTACTTCATACAGATGGTTTGAAAGCTATTTGTCTGACAGAACTCAAAGGACTGTTTTTAATGATTCTGTTTCCAGTCCCGTGGGGAATAACCTTGGTGTGCCCCAGGGAAGTGTATTAGGGCCCCTTTCGTTTATTATGTATATTAATGACATGCGACGTGTTTTACGATTTTGTGACATTAATCTGTTTGCAGATGACACTGTGTTGTTCATTGCAGCTAAAGATTTAAATGAAGCCGTTACCCATTTGAACGAAGATTTGAGATTTCTAAGTAGATGGTTGAAATGTAAGCAATTGAAATTGAATATAAGTAAAACTAAATTTATGGTAATTTCACAGAATCGAGTAAATGAGAATGTCTCAGTTACAATTGATGATGAGACAATTGATCGCGTTCGGGAGATTAAATATCTTGGCGTGATTATTGATGACAAGCTAAAGTTCAACGCTCACATTGACAATGTCATCAAGAAAATTGCCAAGAAGTATGGAATTCTATGCCGATTAAAAACGATTTAACTACTTGCAGTAAAATACAGCTATACAAATCAATCATCTCCCTCATTTAGAGTTTTGCCCTTCCATTTTATTCTTGGCCAACCAAACACAAATATTGAGGTTACAGCGTTTGCAGAATAAAATAATGCGCTTGATTTTAAGATGTAACAGATTCACTTCCTCGACTTTTATGTTAGACGCTTTACAATGGCTATCAGTGAAGCAAAGAATTGTGTATTTAACTATGGTGTTCATTTTTAAAGCAGTTAATGGTTTGCTTCCTCGATATTTGTGTGATCGAATTGAAAGAGGAAGTGATTTTCATAGATATATTACTAGAAACGCGGATGAAATAAGAACACCGAATTTTTTGACATGTGCTTCACAAAACTCATTATATTTTAAAGGAATAAATGTTTTCAATTCGATGCCAAGACACATTAAACGTGCACCAACACTTTCAGAATTTAAAAGACTATGTATTTCACACGTTAAAACTGTATTTTGAGCAGCAAGCGTAAAAAAATTTTTTTTTTTCAAATATTTATGAAGATTGTACCTGACGATGTTTTACTATTATAAAACGGATTATTTTGTGTGGACCATTTCTTGTACATTTATGTTGCTTTTTTGTAAAAATGAAGAATGTATCTGACGAAGTTCTTTACAAACGGATTATAATGAGTTGGCTATTTTATTTTTAAATTTTATTTTTTCACATTTACAATACTACAATACTCACTATTTTGTTCGTCACAATGATGATGATGGAAATTTGCATAATGTTGTATTAGTTTAAAAAAAAAATAATAAAGAAAGTAGTCTACAATTGTTTGAGCCTCGCGCGCGGTATACAGATATGATGGACTTCTTTTTGAATTCGTAAAAAAAAATTGGCCTTTGATGCTTTAGATGGTACTATGAAATAGTAGCGAGTTGTCTGGCTGAATGTCGGGGAATTCTTCGTCAATTCTTTTGTGGTTGAAAGTAAAAGTTTGACTAATGCCGGTCCAGGATTTTTTCGGTTTGGAAATTTTCTCGATCTCTCTGATTGAGGATATCCTTGGTCAGCCCAAAACTAAGGTGGCGGTTCCATTAGTGTTGGAACCTCTGACTCTGTAGCGGCAAGATCGGATATTGGCTTGCCTTTTGATAATGTCCTTTTACTGGATTCTGTGATCTGAATTGCAACAGAATTTCCCGATCGCTGGGAATACTTGCGAACTTTGTGGTTAACATCAAAGCTTTTCACGATTATGTCGCTGTGAAGCAAATGGATACTTTTGAAGAAATTTATATCTGTAGATGAAATCAGTTCGTTTTTTTTTTGCATAACTGGTTTGAATTGTTACCAAATTAATTATCTTAGAGATAAAATCGTCTAGCTCAAACCTTTGTGTGGGTAAGGGCGGGACCATCATCATCATCATCACTTTTCATCCGTTGGATCTGACCAGCCTAACTCTCTGTTACTCTTTGGTGAAGGAACCACTCTTTTCCCTTCCAGATCCTGACTACACCGAGCATCCCATTGGTCAACTCACCCGTTACCAAGAAATGACGCGATGTTTCCAGGACTTCTGAAAGCCCTGGGCTCGGGAGTACGTCAGGGAACTTCATCAACGCTCGAAGTGGCAACGTGTACGTGACGAGGAGGGAGAAGGTGGGATCGCCTGCTGAAACAAGAATGTCTACCACCTTTGGAATGATATTTAAGAAGTGTCGTTGCAGTATCGCCAGGATCTGATGGTTGCATTCAAAGTGCGTACAGTCAAAGGGCTGGACAAGCGATCGGTAACCAAGATCTACCAGCAGCTCGACGAAGAACAAAACCTCTAATGAAGAAGAAGAACCAACCAGATGATATGTTTTACCCTGATATAAAATGAATATTATAATGTAAATATAGAACACAACTTCCTGAACCATACACAAACCTTTTAAATTCTACTTACTTAAAACACAATTCCTTGATCTACTCACACATTGTACCAAATACACGAGACACTCTTCGTTACAATTACCCCATAATAGAATATAATCTAACCCAATGTAAATCAGAAACGATAAAACAGTTTGAATTCAACTATCGTACAAAGCACACGCTGTTATCTGCACATCAAGGTAAAATAATATACCTTTCTTTCATCGTATTGGTAGTCAGTTCGCCACAAACTACCATCCACCTGTCAAGTACGTGCTTGGTCCAAAACTACCAGGCATTAAAGATCGCCGATCCGTCAAAAATTAGTACGCGCCTGCAAAAGTGGTGAGCCAAATACTGTGGATTAGATCAAATTAGGAATTCAAGTTATTTCTTGGCTACAATGGAAAATAATTGTTCAATTGCAAACCAAAGCAAGCGTAAGCAAAGAAATGTTAAGCAATATTGCATACAGCAGGTCTACTGTATGAAATATTGCATACAATTTCGATGCGTTTAGGTCGCCTAAGGGCTGCAATTATTAGTACACCTTTGAGGTTCTGTAGGAAAATGACTATGACTAATCATGACAGCTGTTTAGTGTCAATGTATTGCTTGCCTAGTAAACAAACGAAAACTTTAATTAAAAGTTAAACTTTTACTTCAAGCTGAACAATGCGAGGTCTTACGGAAGAACAGCGAAAATCGCTTGTGACCAAGTACTGCACTAAAAAGGGATTGTCGTTAAGAAAATTAGCAAAAGACGAAGGTGTTAGTGTCTGTGCGATCCAAATTGCGATCAACCGGTTTATTATGCATAACACATTGGAGGACTTACCCGGCCGTGGTAATAAAACAGGTGTGTCGAACCCAATTTTGGACAAATAAATTCGCAAAGTTATTGAAAGAAAAAAGGACGATTGGAATGGTCCAACATGCAGAAGAGCGAAATTCCCTGAAGACGTGGCGGAAACAGAAATTTCAGAAACGCAGCCGAATTCAGGCGAACTCCGTGAAAACTCAGGCTCTGAAGCTGTATAATTACGTTTTGACTATGCCACTGGTATGATGAGAACAATGTCCAATATGTGGAAAAGGCGATGAATCCTCCAAATTGTCCGCAAATATGGCCCATTGAGAAATTTTGGGCTTTGATGAAAGGAAAGCTGCCGATGAAGGCTAGAGGAGCAGATGACATCATCAAATTCCAAAAAAGACTGGGTAAACGTAAGCAAAACCATCGATGGAATGATTGAGCAGAACCTCATGAGGAACATCAAGAAGAAGGTGCGAGAGCTGACCAGATCTACGAAAAATTAAATGAATACTGATGAATGGTTTTTTTATGCTCATAAACAATGTAAATGAACATGAGTTAAATAAATAAAACATATTTAAATAAATAAAACATATTTAAATAAAGAGCAAACACGAAATTATTGCGACACATTCAACAGGGCATAACTTTTTTACCATTGGGTAAAAATCAATCAAATTTTGCACACTTTCTCATTGATGTGTATTATTACATGCTGTCAAACTCGAAGTCGTGTTTTTCGATTCAACGAAAATGGAGGTGAACCAACGTGAGTCGAGAGAACAAATTCTTTCCAAACACCTGAAATTTCCGGACCTGTCGCACCGGCAGTTGGGAAAAATGTTGAACATTCACCATTCAACCGTCTCCAGAGTGTTGAAGCGTTTCCAGGAGCGATTGACGTTGGACCACGGCAAAGGAGCTGGAAGAAAACCGGGACCGGAGAACAAAAAGATCGGCATGTCGCAGAGCTACGTCCAGAATGCAAAGAAGAGAGCTGGACTAAATACATACAAGGTACAGAACTTCCCAAACCGCGATGAGCGGCAACAATCGACGGCTAAAACTCGGGCACGGAAGCTCTACGAGAAGATGCTGACAGAATATGGCTGCTGTGTGATGGACGACGAAACGAATATAAAAGCCGATTTTAAGCATATTCCGGGGTTGGAGTTTTTCACCGGCAAGAGCAAGTTCTATGTAGACGACAAATTTAAGAAGAAGAAAATGTCGAAGTTCGCCTCCAAATCTCTCATTTGGCAGGCCATCTGCTCTTGCGGACTGAGGAGTGAGCCTTTCGTGACAAAGGGCACAGTAAATAGCGAGATCTTCAAATCTGAGTGCCTCGAGATGCGCCTTTTGCCGTTCTTGCAGCAGCACGACGAAGCTTCGCTATTTTGGCCAGATTTGGCATCATGCCACTATTCTTAAAGTGTCCTGGAGTGGTATGAGGCCAATTCTGTCCATTTTGTTCCAAAGGACATGAATCCGCCAAACTGTCCGGAGCTGCGCCCGGTGGAGCAGTACTGGGCAATGATGAAGCGGGAACTTTGGAAGAGCAAGAAGACAGTCAAAGACGAGAAGGACATGTTAAGAAAATGGAAAAAAAAACTGAGAAACTGGTACCGGATGACACTGTAAAGACTTTGATGTGAAAATGCGTTCAATTTTACACTCAAGGCTCCATCGATTAACTTTTCTTTTGATTTTTGAAGTAAATATATGTATAAAACTACCCTAAGATTTTAGTTTGATTCTAAACATTATAAGAAAATTGGCATGACATTTTCGGTGTCGCAATAATTTCGTGTTCACCCTTTACATCAATTTTTAGGTGCAGTCATAATTAACGATACAGTCCTTAAAATGCCATGATATATCCCATGACTGTAAGCCAAATCCTACAGTCCACATATGTTCATTAGATAACGCAGAAAAGTACATATTTCTTTCAAACTGTGTGAGGTCACAGCATCAGCTCAATTGGTTCACGAATAAAATAAAACACAAGTCTCCACTCATGACCATTTTGTATGAAATCGAACTCTGGTCTGACGGCTTTGTTTGCGACTGTATGTTGATGAGCATTTAGTTACATGGGATCTAAATTTCTTGAAATATTTCTAGTTTGACCAGCAGCAAATTTTGAGCACGGTTTTTCATATGTGGTATATTTAATTACAACACGGTGAATATTGAAAGTTTAAAACGAAACCAAAACAACATGCGATGGCGCGTTATAATTCGCGCGGTCTATTGCTCTTCACCAATCATAAACAAACACCGGAGCACATGAATACTTGCATTTTTGTTGCTTCCATGAACAATCAACAGCGCTGCAACAGAAGCGAGACGCCATTTTCCCGGTGCAAATCTAATTCGCGTGGGAAATTAAACATTTTCCACGGATCACCATTTGCTGTTGGTGTTGTTGTTGTTGTTGGTGTTGCCGTATTGCAGTTATGTGGCGGTTAGTGGCGGCCAGCACAGAATCCTCCAGGTGTCCCCTTTTATATGTATATTCATGAAACTATATTTTTGTACCGTTGAGAGACGGCCAGCTTCAGGTCAGCAGTCGGTCGCATTGCTACAGGTCAGTCTCTTGCTGCACTCGCGATACTGGTACAAAATATAGCTTCATTCATAAATTATTGCCTTTGTGTCGCATCGCTGCGTCCGGGGCGTTTTATTTTATTTTTGTATTCTAGCGTTTAGAAGCTTAGTTGTTTCTTTTTTCCGCTTTGCCCGTCCATGCACTGCTACTGCAGCAGTCACTTTGACTGCGAACCGACAGCTAATTCTATTTTGCACATAAATGAAATTTTACTCTATAATTGAAATATCCGAATGGCGGGGAAAGGCTTTTGATAGGAATTAAATTGAAATTGCACGATGACCGTTGGAGAGTGCTCTGGGGATTTAATTTGTCTCTGGAATAAGTGTTAGATTGATATAATGAATGATCATTGTTTGCGTTTGTTGTGATTAGGGCTGTGGTGAATTAAAAATCAATTTTATAGTAGGCACATTTCTGATAAACGAACAATTAGTTAAGACATACACCTTCCGACAACCGACCGATGAACAACAGAGAAATTTTAAAACTTTGATTTATTTTTGAAATGTCAAGTACAAGTGAAAATCAAATAAGACACAGTCTCGATAAAGTGGCTCGATAAATGTTTGTATTGAACTTCTCTACACCTGGCGATCCTAAAATAGCAATAGCATTTGAAAGGTCATCATTGATTTCACGTTGTGTTCGTAGGAAGAAAAGTATGGTAAGGAAACCACCGTGTTTGTATCGAAGTTGTTTTTCAGCAGTGTTTTAATTTTTTCCCTCGATATGCTTTGTATTACGTATATTCAGAAAAAGTATCCAGAAGGTTCGAAAGTAATCATTATGCACCAAAATCGGCGGTTACACGATATCTCTATTGAGCCAACAATCAACGAATTCAAAACTTGTTTGAATGGTTATCGACACTAAGCGATATTTTACATTACCACAAATATGCTATCATACTAAATGATCCTTTTGAGAAGGCAATATAACAATGTAGTCGTGTCTTTTTTACACCTTTTCGGATTTATTTTTGACGTACACACTACCAAAATGTCATGTAAATTTCTGTCTCCTGAGACCGACACTTGCAAGCGTCCTTTAGCACATAAGAATGAGTTCAAAGTGATGCGAAAATAAATTCAATCAAACACGTCTTTCGTCGAATTGCGTATGTGTCAGTCTCAGGAGACATAATTTTACACGAAATATTTCTTCACGTTCCCCGACTTTTCACAAACATAAATTACGTCTCGTGTAAAATTCATAATTTCTAAGTGTGTAGGACTACGTCTTTGTTGCCTATACTGGGGTAAAATTTCAAAAAAAAACTTATTGTGACCGAAAAGCGGCCAGCTTTTGAGCGTTAAAATCCCAGTTGCTTCTCCAAATATTTTCCAAATGTTTGCCACAATAAATCGGAATTATTTCTACGTGTTGATTCTAGCATTGAAAACTATTAGGTCTCAACAACACAAACATCAGGAGATATCTTATAATTTCGTTATGCAGAGTAAATTTACCAAACGCCAAGTATTTTTCTACCGTAGACTTCAAATGTAAGCAACGAAGGATCCCTCATAAAGGGTGTTCCGTTCAAAATTTGGTCAAATAGTTATTCAAGTTTTTCAAGTTCAGTTAATACAAAATACAGAAGAAATATTCAGCTAAGCTTCCGTTTTACCGATTGCGAATTGCCGGGTCTTTCGCTTAACACTTGCCATAAGATTTTGTACACTTTATTCGCCGCAGAACGCCAGTTTGCCTTGAACTGTTTCTCGTTCACAACAGCTTTTTGAGTCTTCTTAAGGTTCCGCTTGACGATGGCCCAATATTGTTCGATTGGGCGGAGCTCTGGCGTGTTGGGAGGGTTCTTGTCCTTAGGCACCACTTGAACGTTGTTGGTAGCATACCACTCCATGGCCTTTTTTCCGTAATGACAAGATGCCTTATCCGGCCAAAATAGAACGGAACAATTGTGTCGCTTCAGGAAAGGCAGTAGACGTTTTTGTAGGCACTCGCTCAGATAAATTGCCTGGTTGACGGTTTCGGTCGCATTGTATACGTTGCTCTTCAAGCCACAGGTACAGATGGCCTGCCACACCAAATATTTCTTCGCGAACTTTGGCAGTTTAATGTGCTTGAAAATACCTGCCACCTTTCTCCGTCCGGTTGGCGTACGAAATTCCTGTCCAGAAAGCTGTTTAAAGTCTGCCTTGACGTAAGTTTCATCGTCTTGTACCACGCAATCAAACTTCGTCAGCATCGTCGTGTACACCTTTCGCGATTGTGCTTTGGCCGACGTGTTTTATTTATCGTCGCGATTTGGAGTCACCACTTTCTTGTTAGTCGACAACCCAGTTCGTTTTTTCGCTCTATCCACGGTTGAAGCCGCCACTCCCAGCTTCTTTGTGACATCTTGGACGGAGGGGTTGGGGTTCCGCTCGAAACAGCGAGCAACTATTTTTATCGTCGCTGTGGCCTCCGGCTTTCGATTTCTCCCCGATCAAGCTTTCCGGGCTGTCGACAAACGATCACCGAACACTTTTAATACGTTGGTAACAGTTGATTTAACTTGGCGTTAGAGTAGTTTGGATTTTCGCCATGCACGTGCAAAATTTTGATGCGTTGCTTTTCTTCTTTCGACGACATTTTGATAACTGATGTGCTAATCTTACAATCACAATTGAGGCATGATGCTATACGCACACATTTTCAAAATGAGAGGTGTGCAAAATTGCCCGATGAATGGAAATGCGTCAAGTTGAAGTCGACCAAATTTTGACCGAAACACCCTTTAGAGGCAGGCAACGATCAAGGTGAATCAAGTAGAAGGTCACCTGCAGACCCTTCCCAGACTACAAGGTTGACAAAGTGCAGCCATGAACCGAGTAGAGTGGAGACAACCTAATTGGGAGTGAATGAGACGGATTTGCTTCTCTGATTTAGATAACATATATCAGATGCGTTCAACTGATGTTCTAGAGCATCTAAGATCTTCTTCTTTTTGGTTTTATGAGCTTCTGTAACGAGCGTTTTGGAAGCACTCAACTGAGTATTCTAATTGAGCTTTAACAGTTATGATTTGAAGGATGCTTCGTTAAAGTGACTGACTGTCGTGTGGAGTAGAAATCCTCAGAGTACTTTTACATTTCAATGTATGATATGTTGAGTTTTTTCTTTTGTGTTATTTGTTCTGATATTAATATCTGTGTTGAGTTTTAATTTTTTAACATACTTAATCTACTATTTGATAACCTAATATTCTAGCACTCAGACGAACGAGTGGTTCGAGGCCACGGAACTCATGGTGAAGCTCTCGATTGACTCGTCTACACGTTGGGAGTTCTATCGTTGGCGATGATCGCACTATCATCTACGTACAGCGCCAGGCTGCAGTTCCGCAGTTCGCACAAAGTTGTAGAACATCGGAGGTCTAGATATTGTACAAGGTGGGGCCCAAGAGGCTGCCCTGAGGCACCCCGATGGGACCGATTGCAGATTGGAAGTCGCATCTGAAAAATGTACTCGGAACGTTCGATTGGAGAGATAGTTTCTTACCATTCTCGTGATGTAGTCTGGGACGTTCGCCTGCACCAGCTTGTGGACCAGTCGATCATACCAAACGTTGCCGAATGCCTTTTCCACGTCCAAGAGTACTATGGCTGTGTTGTTGGAGAGTGACTTGTTGCGTAGGATGATGTTTTCTATTCGGATCAGTTGATGGACGATAGAATGGCCTTTCTGAAAACCGAATTACTCCGGTACGATGATTTGGTGTTCTTCGACGTACTCCATCAGGCGCTGGATGATGAGATGTTCGAAAAGCTTGCGGACAGCCGACAGCAACGTGATAGGTCTGTAGCTTGACGGGCCTGTTGGATGCTTTCCCGTCTTTCATCTGATCAGGAAATAGTTTAGCTGGAAGCATCTTGAAAGATCGCTGCCAGGAACCAAAATGCTTTGCTAAAGAGCTTCTTCAGTACAAGGTAGAAAATAGTGTCGTTCAAACTTCATCCTCCGTCACTCAGGCACTCAGGTTGCGCGCTTCGACGAGCTTATTGGCGATCGCATTGGCCTTCTCCAACGGGGAAACTAGGATGCCTCCGGAATCGGCTTTCAGCGGTGGAACTGCTGTTGGCTTTTTCTTGGGGATCTTTGCCACCTTCCAAACGGTTTCGAATGGGTGCTCATCTGCGCAATGCTGTTCGAGAAATGCTGGTTCCTGATGGTCGTCATTTGGTCCCCAATCATCCTTGTGTACAGAGCTAATTCGTGTTTCTTCAGGAGGCACCCGGTTCGCTGGTATTGTTGCCTGATGGTGTTTCTGAATAAGCTGACGGGTGTAGGTGTTCAGTTGCTGGTCGGATGGCTTCAACGGATGGTGAGTTCGTTTCTTCGGGAAGACGTGAATACATCAGACTACTAAATGCCACCTAGTTGACCCAATGGTAGTCTCTTCTCATCATTGCCGGCGCTTGTGTTGGATTGCAGTTCAGTTCACACACCACAGGGTTGTGGTCGGAGCTCACTTCGTTAACGGTGACTGGCTTCAAGAGTGCCAGGTCGTACAGGAACACATCCAGGGTGGATGTTATTCCGGCTGGTGAGAGGAACGTGGGCTCGTCTGGAAAGTAGATGACACACGTACCCGCACTAAGATGGTCTGCCAGAAGGTCGCCGTTCTTATTGCGCTTATGTTTTCGCCACTGTGTATGACAAGCGTTGAGGTTACCGACCACAACAAAGAGGTTTCTTTGGTTGAAGAAGCCCAATGTGTCGTTGCTGTTCACCCAATGGTGAGGTACGTGGACGGCGAACAAGTTGATATCTCCGTTGGGGCCATGGATTTTTACGCCAATTGTTTCGATGACGCTGGTCTTCGGGTGCTGTAGGATTTAATAGCGGATGCCATGCTTGATGATGATGGCAACACCGCCACCGGTTAAATTGGAGTGGTCAAATCGGACGATTGTGTGTGTTAGGAGTGAGAAGTTGATCGCTGGGCTGAGCCGTTCCAGTTGGCACTACGAATGCTGGGGGGCTCAATTGACCCCACATGTGCAAACCATATAGCCAAGGACCTTCAATTGGATCAAATTAATTTTGCACTGTTTCATACGGCCGCACAACTTCGTGAAGATGGACCACAACTCGACCGAGTTGTAGAGCACCTCCTCGCTTTCCTGGGGGCAGGAATATACCGCTGGTGGACACTCGCCCGCTCTGATCCGAGGGTAAATTTAGCATTGGTTTGTCCCGGCATTTGCTGCAGACTGAGAGCCCACAATGTTCGATGGCCTCGAGGAAGCCGAGCTGTTCACAGATTTTCATTTTCTCATGAAGAGTTGCGACATCGATGTTTCTTACCATCGCCGGTGGTTGGCGTTTTCGGCAAGGGACTTTTTCCGCTGTCGAAACGGCCGGGGTTTGCTGGTATTTTGCTGCGGTTGCTTGATGCCCAAGCGATGTAATTTATCGCCGTCGTCGACGGGGTTGTCGGTCTTCTTCCATTTCGACTTTGTGCCGGTGGAACGAGCCACGCCGGGTGGCGTCTCGTCCAGCTCAATCTGCTCCTCCTTTTTGCGCGCGGTTTTCAACTTCTACGAGAGCGTATAACACGACCGGTCGTGGCGATATACAGTGTACGAATGTTCTGTTGATGAACATTTTGCGAAGTTGTCCCCCTTTTATATCGTTCACTGCTGTATAAAGGGTGGTTCGGTCAAAATTTGGTCGACTTAAACTTGACACATTTCCTTTCATCGTCCATCGTGCAATTTAGCACACCCCTCATTTTTAAGATGTGTGCATCATGGTTCTATTTTGATTTTGAGATTAGCACTTCAGTTATCAAAATTTTGTCGGAGTAAGAGAAGCAACGCATCAAAATTTTGCACGTGCATGGCGAAAATCCAAAACTACTCTCACGCCAAGGTGAAATTGTTGAATGTGGCTAAGTCAACTGTTACCAACGTATTAAAAGTGTTCGGTGAACGTTTGTCGACAGCTAATAAAGCTGGATCGGGCGGAAGTCGAAAGTTGGAGGCGACGACAAAAATAGTTGCCCGCTGTTTCGAACGAAACACCAACCTCTCCGTCCGAGATGTCGCAAAGAAGCTGGGAGTGGCGTCTTCAACCGTGGGTGGAGGTAAAAAACGAACAGCACTGTCGACTTCCAAGAAAGTGGTGGCTCCAAATCGTGACGATAAACAAAACACGATCGCGAAAGTTGTACACGACGATGCTGACGAAGATTGATTGCGTGGCACAGGACGGTGAAACTTACGTCAAGGAAGACTTTAAACAGCTTCCTGGATAAGAATTTTATACAGCAACCGGACGGAGAAAGGTGGCAGATACTTTCAAGCACATTAAACTGCCAAAGAAATATCTGGTGCGGCATGCCATCTGTACCTGTGGCTTGAAGAGCAACGTTTACACCGACCGAAACCGTCAACCAAGAAATTTATCTAAGCAAGTGTCTACAAAAACGTCTACTGCCTTCCCTGAAGCAACACAATTGTTCCGTTCTTTTTCGCCAGATTAAGCATCTTTCCATTACGGAAAAAAGGCCATGGAATGGTATGCAGTGTTTAAGTGGTGCCTAAGGACAAGAACCCTCCCAACACGCCAGAACTCCGCCCAATCGAACAATATTGGGCCATCGACAAGTGGAACCTTAAGAAGTATCAAAAAGCTGTAGAAGGAGATGTTCGCTCATCACCATGAGGCACCAAGAGTGAACAACAATGTTTTTGGCTAGAATGAAAGATATGAAGAGAAAGTTTTGATAGTTCCGCTAGTGTGCGGCAGGATTGGAAATGTAACAGATGTTTTTTTATGAAAATTGAGCGAAAAGGGCATGTATACGGTGGTACTCGAACCAACGACATTTTTGCCTAACATCCCACTGCGGGGTAGGTTAAAGCACGGACTAAGTCCACCACTTCAACAGGCAAAAATGTCCGGTTGGAAGACGCTCATGTACCACTGTGGCTTGTATAGTTATTCTAGCGATCTATTGTGTGCACTCTGTTTACTGATGCGCACATGGGAGAGGAACTCTCTCCTTTTTTGGGTTTTGTTTTGATTCGCACCGACTGACGATCACTAAAGTTTTTCTCGTCGTCTCCAACGTAGAGACCTCGGAGAGAAACACCGTGAAGCGATGCGATACTGGTCCTCAACCAGTATAATTAATGGTTACCACCATTTATGGTTTTACATACATTAATTGTCATGTTATATATTCTCCGGCGAGGAGTAACGATTATCGATGTAGAAGGAGATGTTCGCTCATCACCATGAGGCACCAAGAGTGAACAACAATGTTTTTGGCTAGAATCGAAAGATATGAAGAGAAAGTTTTGATTTCTGTTACATTTCCAATCCAGCCGCACATAAAGCGGAACTGATCTAAACTTTCTCTCTGCATATCTTTCATTCTAGCCAAAACATTGTTGTTCACTCTTGGCGCCTCATGGTGATGAGCGAACATCTCCGTTCTACATCATAATCGTGACTCCTCGCACGAAGAATATGATAATATCAACAATTAATGTATCATAAGCTTATTGAAGAAGTAGTTCAAAGCAAACTGGCGTTCTGCGGCGAATAAAGTGGATAAGGAGACTATACAAAATCTTATGGCAGGTGTTAAGCGAAAACCCGGCAATTTGCATTCGGTAAGAAGGAAGCTTAGCTGAATATTTCTGCTGTGTATTAACTGAACTTGAAAAAGAAAAAGAATTCGACTGATTAATAAAAACTTTGTTCGACTCACACACATAACTGTTTGACCAAATTTTCATCGGAACACCCTTTAATCTCACAATCTATATATATAAAAATGAAATGCTGTCCGTTCGTGACAGCATAATTCACGAGCGACACGATGGATTTACTTGATTTCTTTTTTGTTTGGTTCGTCTTGGTTCCCAACAGGTTTACATAAATAAAAAAATTGAAAAATTAACTGAAAAATTAAAAAAAAAATCATGAAAACCAAATTGCAATTTTGTATGGAAATATCATATGCTAGACAAGACCATCTTTTGATTTGTAAGGTGGAAGCGATGGAAACTTTTAAAATGGCGTCGTTATTAACAAAAACAAAGGAACGAGAAAAGAGAGAATCTCTGATTGACCTTTTGAAAAGATATAAAAAAATGATAACACAATAGAGTCGATTATTTCGCAATTTTTAACGGGGTTTTCGGAATTTGAGTGGTTTGCGGAAAAAATACGGGGTTTTTTTTTTTTTTACTTATTTATTTTCCGTCGGCCTATTTCCTCACATGGTGACAATCATCGACGCCAGGGAGACGACTCCACCACCTGGACCCTACCTATCGACTCATGACTATGAACCGGGACCAACGGCTTTACTTCCCTTCCGAAGGAAGACGTGACCAAGATTTTTTCGCCTCAGAAAAACCACCGACGTCGACTGGGATTGAACCCAGACCCACTGGGGTGCCAGTAGCAGTCACGCTTACCACTACACCACCGACGCCGGCTGAAAAAAATAATACGGGGTTTTCGTTATTCATGTGAATAGATACCGTTCGCCTAAATTTGATCAAAAATGTGTCTAAACCTAGCTTTTATCGCTTTTTACGAAGTTTTCGTGAATTACGGGTTTTTACGTGGATTTAGGGATTAACTCGGTTTTTAAAAAAAGGTGTTTTATAACAGCGCACTCCTCCCTGTGTAAAAAGTAACCTCAGAAAAAACGATTTATAGCGTGTAGATGCACGTATACACTGAAACGTTAGTATTGGTGACACCTCGCAGTGAGATGTAAATTCGCGATCAACATTATAATACGGCCTATCAACATTTGTAAACAAACATTTCTGAGACCTTTTTCTCTTAAACCATAGGTCACCCACGCAAACAAATACCATAATCATGTAGGAGAAAGTTTACCCTACACGATGATGTTATAGGTTTGCGTGTGTAGCTTATGGCTGTGTGAAAATAGGCTCAGAAGTGTATGTTTACAAACGTTGAAAACCCCTTGTTAGAGACACAACGAAAACTACAACCGCAGCAGCCACACAACACCCTATCCATCGGTACCAAACCGATGAGTACCAATCGAGATCACCGATTGTTTACCGATCTCACCATCGTTCCTATACCCCACACCATACTCCTTCCAATGTACATATTTCCATCCCAAAAGATCAGTACAATAATACAAACCAGATCGATCGGACGTGCGTGCAATTTGTTCTCGATCTAATAAATTATCACGGTCTTGTGGTCATTGTTCCCTATCGGTTTGTGCAGGGTCGAATATTTACAAGTCCCCCGCTAAAAATGGACTTTGTAGATTTGCGGTGTCGTGTTGCGGTTTGCTTCTAAGTACCCTTTTACGAAGGGACTTAGCCGTTTTTAAGTGCATCAGTCGGACCTTAATGAAAAGGTCGACGAGCTTAAGTGGCCTATCCTTGAAGAACTTGGGCAGTTACTTTGTGGAAGCAGTGGATCCGTACGATTAGTGTTTCAGTGCTCTTAAAGTGCACTTTCTGGTGGCTGCTTAACAGCAGTGAAGAAAGTCCTTCGGTGGCCGGCAAAGTTCGTGCTCGAACACCCCTATTCTAATGTTGGTTAAGAATTGGAGTGAAGGTCAATGGAAAGTGAAGGTATTAGTTTACGTCTTCTGTGTTGAACTGACAGATGTTTTATTACATTTGTCCTTGCATTAAATAGTATCGTTCGCCGTGTGATTAATGGGGCCCCAGGAAGATGAAAACAACAAAATTACTAGAAATTTAAAAGATACTAATAAAGCTGTGATTTCAATTAATATCAATTAGAATTGTTGTTTAATGCCTCCAACTAGACGGAATAATATCGGTCGGCTGCTAGCTTAGCAAATTCTCGAATGAGACAAAGCGACGATCATCCTGCAACTCAAACGGAATTGGATCGACAACGGATTTCATGGGCTTGAATGATGTTGAGTGAAGAAGAAACAGCAGCTCAAAATACAAGCGATAAAGTTAGAAAGAAGCATAATCGGCAAGTATCAGAAGGATCAGGTGACTATCTCGCCCAACATAACCTTATAAATTGATTTCGAAGGCAAGCCTACATTCCAAAAAATCTTCAACGTGCTGCCTTTAGTTGATTACAAGGCGAATACATCAGTCGCCATTGAATCAATGAGTGTAGTTTGTTCTCATTGTAATGCATTTAAGTTCCCAAATGAAACACCAGAGCCTTTGCGCTCATTGATGTTTGGATCAGGACGTGGTTCTACACATTTTCTGCAGAACATCCAGAGTTATAATGGTTGTTTTAAAATGATTTCGTTTGGCGCAACGCACATTACAATATTCAAAACTTTTCTTGGACATAGTTTAAAAGTTAGTAGATTATAAAATTGTGAAACCGTCTACTTTACAGGTCAAATTTACCAAAACGCGAGTTCAATATTGCCACCGACGAACACAGCCCATACATTTCTACAGATTTATATTATGGGAGATACATTCAGCAAGATTATTCCACCATGATGCGGGACATTGTACAACAATTGCAAGCGATGCTTCATGAGTCCAATGGATTGATTTAAATATTCAAGACTGCTATAGATCCAATGCCATCTAACAGCCATAAGCATGCGATTCGAGCTAATAACTTCTCCAATTTTCTAATAAGTAGCTTAAGTGTGAGCAGGACAACGTCTGCCGGGTCAGCTAGTATTACGTAAATTATCACCATACATCATCCGATATATCGAGCACACTTTCAAATAAATAACGGGAGAAAACAATTTTCCGCAAACAAGTGAGCAAAACACAAGCTACGGTCATTCGAAAGCATTCATGGCCTCGTTCACCACATCTGCCCAATCGGTGCCAACAATCATGTAGAGCGTGACGAAATTGAGTTAAAGAACTAAATTTTCGGTGCATAGTTCCCCAGACCAACATCCGGTACAACATGTTTGCTCCTGTCCAGGCTAGAAGTATCAAATCTGTTGTACAACAGGGAAACTAAGATGCCTGCAATGTTCGGTGTAGATGTGGTTAGGAGAATGTATGTCCTCGAAGCTATGCTCTGTATTCATGTTAATTTTCCACAAACATGTTCCACTGCTTCGTTTTTTCCCTCCTTCGAATAAACTACAATTGAAGCAAGTGAAAACTCAAACTTCCCCCTTTCTTTTTCAACTAGGAAACTCGTCATGTCTGACAAACCAAATCGTGCCACCAGCAATTGCTATCATTTAAGAAAATTATGAATTCATTTGGTTTTGTGGCTTTTCATGAGAGAATCTCTAGCTGCAATT
Source organism: Aedes japonicus (assembly GCA_034211315.2). NCBI lineage: Eukaryota > Metazoa > Arthropoda > Insecta > Diptera > Culicidae > Aedes > Aedes japonicus. The sequence continues at coordinate 17,191 of JASCZW010009685.1, read as the reverse complement.
AATTATTTCCGTATACAATTATTTAAGCGTGCAACTATCGGCACTTCCAGGCGGCGACCGACCTTCGAAAAGCATACCCTAATTAAATTCATCATAAGTATACTCAGCTTCTGTTGCCTTGGAATATCACTCTACCACCCACGCAGGCGATGTTCCTTCACCGCAGCTTAGCAGGGAGGCAGCAACGAGAAAAAGCAATTATTTTCGCCAGAGTAAGCTCACTATGAACGCGGTGGATGTTAATTTTGCCGGGATGGTTTTGGTAAACATCTTCATAGGGAAATGAGAAAGCCTTGGAAAATGGCAGAGCGAAATTCGACGCGTGAGAACGGCTGGAGCCAGCTCGTGCGCACCCCCTATCTGGAGGGACCTATTTCTTAGTCATTTCGAGTAGAATTCAGATCCACATGGCTTAATGTAGGGATGAAGATTTGACAGACAATTCGCTGGAAGCACTGTGTGAAGCTCCTCAAAAGCCGTTTCCTGTTGTGTTTTCATTTCATCAAATAACAGCTAGCTGCAAACTGCAAAATAATTATTCTGAGTTTTCCGCTGAATCCAATTAAAAATTTTCTCGTGTATTTACTGCTGAGAAGGAATTAACCTATAATTGCAAGTAGTACATTGTTCCATGCTCACGGCATAGCGAAAAAAGATGCTGCTGATTAGAAAAATCTATGTTTTCGATTAGATGAAACCCGAAATAAAACCTTGAACGGCAACAAGATGCCACAGGGGAAAAAAAATACAGCCTAGAAGGCAACCCAAATCGCAATTGAGACTAGACGGCGCCGCCATCATCGGAACGAATTTGCTTCGGATTGTCGCGACCTTGAATCGATAGCATACATTAAACCATACCATTGCCAGCGGGGAGAAAAAAAAACGCAGAACTAGTACAAAAGTAATTTCATACTAGTTCGCTGATAGCTTTTTTGTTTGCTTTCCAGCTGGAAACGGGATCAGTATTTGGAATGAGAATTTGAGAAAACATAATCCCACGCAGCGAAAGAAGCCAGGCAAATAGAAGAATGAAAATTGTTGCTGAGTTGATATTACCTCGGTAGGGTGAGAATTATAACGTCATGTTCAGTGATTACTGACAATAGCAGTCAAGAGACCGATTCGCGGTCTCGACTAGGAATATTTCTCGATTTCTCCCTCGGCATAGGGCATGATCGTACTTGCCACGCAATCATACTAAGTGAAAAATGGAAGTGACATTGAAAAATCTAAATTTGAAAGCCGGCAAGCTAACTGTGGTGAAAATTAAGCTGAAAACTACAAACAAGAAAAAAGCAGAATCCCTACGCAAATTTCGAGTACTTGGTTAATCATTCAGAAATAATTTTGAGACCCCATCTCGATGATCATCTGAAAAATGGATAAAATTAATTGAATGAAATTCAATGTTGGATGAGGATGTTATGTTAGCCTAGCTCCTTCATTCGGCCTATGTACCAAATTTGTCACTTATTTAGGCATTATCAACAAAATCCTGATGCTATTGGGGTGACCGATGACATCCGAAGTATTTGAGAGAATATTAATCAACTTATAGTTATTCATTTCCGCGTAATTTTCGATCTCTTGATCTTTTGGGGCATCATAATTTCACTGGTTAAGCAACAGATGATTTACACGACCTTCAAGTGATCTAAATTTGACTAAATTAAATCGATAAATTAAGTCATTTATAAGAGAATTGTTGACCCAATGTTGGGGACATACATTTTTGAATGTTCCCAACTATGGCCGGTTGTAGCAATAATTTAGTAAAAAGCTTGTTATTGGTAAAATTTCAAGTAGTAATGCTTGAGTTTGCGGTTGTATAAATTCAAGGGGCTCATCTAAACACAAACCGAAGGAACAAAATCATTGTTTTGTGAACTATCATGTTTTCATTATTGGATGGCTGATAAATCATGTATGAACATCACTTAAGTGTTTCGAGGCAGTTTTACTTTAGTTTGTTTTGTGAAATGTTGTATTAAGGAAATCGAAAACAGCTGGCAATGCATAAAATTAGAAGAAAAAACCGTACAAAGACTGCATTTAGTAATAAATCCATCGAATGGGACGAAGTTGCATCCATGAATAGACCCGATTTGGTGCTTATAGACCGACATTCAATCCATATCCCTCGAATGTTTCTGACTTTATAAAAAGAGTTGTGTAACTTTTCGTGATACATCCTACCAAATGCCTTATCAAACTTATCTTAACAAGTGTCTAACTAGTTGAATCTCGCTTACAGCTTAAATAACGACTGTTCCAGAAAGTATAAGCACACCTTATTTTAACGGTCACTTTGAGTATAATGAAATATTTCAACATGTTTTGGCTGCGTCCTTTTGTTTGTAAAAATTTGAATGACATAGCATCAAAAAAGTGCGCAGTTTTGTGTTACCTATCAAAATCAAATAACGTCATGCGTGCCAAAGAAAGACTTGGGCTAAAAACGTACCGGAAGCAGAAAAACCTCAAAACAGGCCGCGTCCGTAAAACTCGGGCCCGCAAACTCTACGATTCGTTATTGTGTAGAAATTTTGGGAGTATACTAATGGACGATGAAACGTATGTATGTGAAACAAGATTACAAAACGCTTCCCGGACCACAACTCTATACTGTAAGCGAAGACAAAGACACCTCCGAAATGAAGAAGGCATTTTTTACCGAAAAAATCGGTAAGAAGGTTATGGTTTGGCAGGCAGTATGCGAGTGTGATAAAACATCTAGTCCGTACATCACAACAGAGACGATGAACACTCAGAAATACATTAAGGAATGTCTCCAGAAGCGATCATTACCGATGATCAGGCAACACGAAGGTCAAGTAGTGTTTTGGCCTGATTTGGCGTCATGTCATTACGCAAAGGACACTTTAGTCAAAATGTATGTTTCGTGCCGAAAGACATGAATCCGCCGAACTGCCCGGAGGCACGGCCAATAGAGACATTTTGGGCATTATCCAAAGCAAAGCTTCGAAAATTCATAAAACCAGCGGACGACATCCAAAAAATTGAAAAAGATTGGCCAAAAGTGGTCAAAATGGAGGAAAGTACCACTGTGCAGAAGCTAAGGGGTCATGTTCGAGGAAGAGTTATGAGTCTTTGCTGTGAATAAATATCTTGATTAAACGAGAGTAAAATATCATATAAAACACAAATACAAATATGATTTGCCAAATAAAATTATTAAAACTAAAAAAACAAGACTTTTTTGTTATTTTGAAGGTGTGCTTACACTTTCAGGAACAGTCTATACTTTATGAGTTATAATAAAAATGTAATCGATCGTTGTATAATAGGCTGAGTTAAAGGACACATACCCTATTAATTTACATTTATATCACAGACAAACAGACATAACACATTGAACATTTTGCACTCCAAATCATCGTTACAAACACTAGACTAACACATCACGCCATCTGTTGTGTGCAGTGTGATTGGTGATTCTGTCATTCTTTATTCTCTATTGTTTATTATTGATTTGATCCTCTATTATGAATTATTGATTTTTCAACAGATCAAAATGTTTATCTCAATGACAATAAGATAAAACTGAATAACATACAACAATTAATACAAAGAGGTTGTACGGAATCAAATTGCACAATTTCTAAATGGCTGTAACTTATTGAAACTTTAGGTGAAATTAGTTCAATGTGTATTTGTTTACGCTGTGTTAGTTTCACTAGAGGTTGTGCAATCGTTGCGAAGATGGAGTTGGAAGAACAGAAGCGGGAATGTTGATCTTCCAGCAGCTTCCGGGGCTCCTGTTTTCACTACTCATCATAAATTCGATGTCCCTGAGGATGTTAGGAAACAGAAGATGTCAAAGTTTGCAAAAAAAAATTATAGTTTGGCTAGCAATTTGCTCGTGCGGAAAGCGGAGCACCCCATTTGTGACAACTGGTAGGGTCAATGGGCAGGTGTACCTAAAGGAATTCCCCAAAAACGTTCTCTTCCTCTTCTGAGGTCACACGATGGTCCTCTGATTTTCTGGCTGGATTTAGCCTCGTTCCATTACTCGAAAGAGGTTTAGTAGTGGTAGGAGGTCAATTTCGTGCCGAATCATCTCAACCCCCCGAAAGCACGCACCGGAACTGCGGCCAATTGAAAAGTACTGGGCCAACAAGGTGGTACAAATGTTGTACAGGACCTTATGAGTAGTGTAAAGAAGAAGGCTCTGCCATTCGGATATGGAATTGAAATTGAATAAAACAAACATGGGAAAATATTCATAACATGTTTTACTTTACTCCCTGAAAGTTTGAAGATGATTGGTTTTGCCGAATATTTGCGTGTGTCGCAATTTAATTCCATACACCCTTTGAACTAACACACCTGTGTCATCGCACAGTGGGAAAAAAGTGCCCGAAACGCGAATGAAGTTCTTTGCATTCATCCTGATTTTTCCCGTCTCTTTTTCTCCAGCAAATTTTACAAAGGACTAGCCATAATTTGTTGATTTTGAGTAAGTCCGACCAAAGAAATTTATGATAAACACAAAACGATTAGGGGAACCAGGGTAAAATAAGCCATATCTACGTTCACAGAGTCGTTCGCGATAAATGAAACCAATTTCAATCGATTTCCCAGAAAATTTTACAAAGAACTAGCATTATTTTGTTGATCTTGAGTCACACCGAGCAAAGAAAATTGTGAAAAATATGAAAATATTAGGGGAATCAGGGTAATATCAGCCATATCTTTATTCACAGAGCCATGCGGTGAACGAAACTTACTTCAATCGATTTTCCTGGAAATTTTACATAGGACTAGCATCATTTTGTTGATCTTGAGTCACCCCGAGCAAAGAAATTTCTGAACAACAAGGAAATATTAGGGCGTAAAATGAGCTCATTTGCAGCCCAAGCAGTTCCATGCGGCCAATGAGACTACGTCCATTCGATTCCTTGAAAATTTTCCTTCAACTTAAAGTAACATTTACAGAAATCGTTCCACTCCGAGTTGAGATATAGAATTTTTTCGCGTTTCGGGCACCTTTTTTCCACTGTGCATCGGTTGCGTAGATTGTGATGGGTGATTCTGTCATTTATTGTTTATCATTTATTATTGATTCGTCAACAAATATAAATGCTTATCCCAATGACAATAAGATAAGTAGAGACCAAGTAAAGTGGAACAGTTGATGTTTCCCCGAAGAAGATTACCAACGAAACACGCTTGCGCCACCATACGCCTCCCTTCCAACAATTCCTGCTTAATGAGCTTACACCGGCTTTCGTAGCTTGGCAATCTGCGAGGGTCTTGCCAACGAAGATGTCGCAAAACAAAGCGTATGAGCCTTGATAGAAAGAAGTACTCCAAAAGAGGACTAACAAAGAGCAGTAAAGGGTGTTTCTATCAAAATTTGGTCGACTTAAACTTGACGCATTTCCTTTCATCGAGCATTAAAAAATTTTGCACACCCCTCATTTTGAAGATATGTGCGTGAAGCATCATGTCTCAGTTTTGATTTTGAGATAAGCACTTCAGTTATCAAAATGTCGTCGGAGTAAGAGAAGCAACGCATCAAAATTTTGCACGTGCATGGCGAAAATCCATACTACTCTCACGCCAAGTTGGCGAAATTGTTGAACGTGGCTAAGTCAACTGTTACCAACGTATTAAAAGTGTTCGGTGATCGTTTGTCGACAGCCAGGAAAGCTGGATCGGGGAGAAATCGAAAGCCGGAGGCCACAGCGACGATAAAAAGAGTTGCCCGCTGTTTTGAGCGGAACCCCAAACTCTCCGTCCGAGATGTCGCAAAGAAGCTGGGAGTGGCGCCTTCCACCGTGGATAGAGCGAAAAAACGAGCTGGACTGTCGACTTACAAGAAAGTGCTGACTCCAAATCGCGACGATAAACAAAACTCGTCGGCAAAAGCACGATCGCGAAAGTTGTAAACGACGATGCTGACGAAGTTTGATTGCGTGGTATAGTACGATGAAACATACGTCAAGGCAGACTTTAAACAGTTTCCGAGACAGGAATTTTATACGAGAACCGGACGGGAAAAGGTGGCAGATATTTTCAAGCACATTAAACTGTTAAAGTTCGCGAAGAAATATCTGGTGTAGCAGGCTTTTCGTACCTGTGGCTTGAAGAGCAACTTTTACATTGCGACCGGAACCGTCAACCAGCAAATTTATCTGAGTGAGTGACTACAAAAACGTCTACTGTCTTTCCTGTAGCGACACATATTGCTCCGTTCTGTTTTGGCCGGATTTGACATCTTGCCATTACGGAAAAAAGGCCATGGAGTGGTATGCTGCCAACAACGTTCAAGTGGTGCCCAAGGGCAATAACCCTCCCAACACGCCAGAGCTTCACCCAATCGAACAATATTGGGCCATAGTCAAGCGGAACCTTCAGAAGACTCAAAAAGCTTTTGTGAGCAAGAAACAGTTCTGCGGCGAATAAAGTGGACAAGGAGACTGTACAAAATCTTATGGCAGGTGTTAAACGAAAGATTCGCATTCGGTTAAAAGAAAGCTTATCAGAATATTTTTCCTGTTTTCTGTATTAACTGAATTTGAAAAAGAAAAGTAGTTTGACTTATTGATAAAACTTTGATCGACTCACACACATTACTGTTTGACCAAATTTTGGTCGGATCACCCATTATAGTGCTTCCAGACAATAAGCGTCTATGAAGTTTTTGGCGAAGCGGAAGATGAATCCTTGCTGCTATGTTGCTTTAGAAACAATATAGGCAATGTGGTTCACGAATGACATTTTGGGGTCGAGCATTTCTACCAGATCCTTGAGCGTTCCTCGAAGGATGTAGTCGTGGAGATACATCGCACGTTTTCGGCCAAAGGAGATAGTCGTGCATTTGGATACATTTAAGAACATTATACTGATTCGGCACCAGTCGTCGAACACTTGGAGTTCCTACTGACGAAAGTAGGCGTCGTCTGGACATTTTATGACAAAGTACAGTTTTAGGTCGTCCGCGTATGAAATTTTCAGGCATGTGAGGACCAAGTTCACGTCGTTCATATATAACAGGAAAAAAAATGGGCCAAGGTGGTTGCCTTGCGGAACGCCGGATGTTACTGGAAAGCTGGACGAGGCATAATCTGAAATCTTCTCAGACATAGATCTGAGTTCAGCCAGGATATGAGCGGAGATTTCAACAGTATTCAGAACTATCCATGAAATCTTTTCCAGCTCATGGTATATACTTGTATGTACACCATGTTCTTAAGAACAATAATAAAGTATTTATCACTTGCAACAGTGAAAAAACTATGTTCAGCTCGACCGTTAGTTATAGTTATATATACAGAATACGAGAGATCCAAACCGCTATGAATTTGATATATTTTGCAAAACGTTTATAATACATTTATAAAACAATCAATTATAAATCATTCTGAAAAGAGTTTTTGTGTGTTATTTGCTTGAAAACACAAGACAATTCGTGCATTTCTTTTACTATCGGAGGATTACAAACTCACAATGCTTAAAAACTGAACCTTTCGCGACAACTTAGTTAAGTACTATAGACTGTGATGACATATTCTTCCTACTGCCCTAAAAACCAACAATTCTTGTGCACTAATAGTGTATCCCGCAGAATTCAAATCCCCCATGGGTAAAAATATTGCGAGGTCATTCCAAGAAATCTGATAAATTTTCTTTCATCATCCGTTTATTCTCAGACATTATAGAACAAGTAACGATGCTCTAACAATGAGCCTTATGAGGTTAAGACAATAGTTGCTGTTTATGTCCTCACCGTTTGAAGAGAAATTGAAGAGATATTGGAGCATCAGTTAATCTTCTTAGACTAGAAGCTCCCAGCAACCATTTGTATTCTGTACACCATACAGAGCATTCTGTTTAACAATTCTCTACTACTGAATATTCCCATTTTCTTTTGATATCTCCTGAAGGCTACGTGAGCTCCCCGTGTCTTCTCAAGTTAGTTACCAAATCTTTCCTATCTTCAACGGTTGCATGGACGCGGACAAGTGAGTATTCCTCATCGTAGCTTCAATCACGAGATGTGCAAACGTCAATGCTATTGCTGAAAAAACATCACCCAAAGCAAGATTAATTTTGATATATCAACAATTCCACAAAACAAAGATCAACGATCTGGGGGTGACCCAAGCGTAGTGGTTAACAACCATACCTCTCATGCCAAAGTCACGAGTATGAACCTCACCTCCGGACAAGTTACGAAAATACCCAAAAAAGGCCCAGGGCTGAAAATCTCGATAATAAAGAAAAAAAAATCAAACAAAAAAGATCAACGATCTCTCAGAATTTCGTATTAGTTTGTAGTTTTGTTCTTTATCGAAAAATATCTGAACCGTATTTTTTAATTTTGTCATAAGGGTGGCCATTTCTGCGTGAGAGTGGTCCACATATATTATTTTTTTTTCAAAAAATCATAACTTTTGAAGCACAGATTTTATCAACTGAATACGGTAATGAAAAGTATTTAAACATACATTAAATAAAAGTTAGGAAAACACCTTCTTTACTGCAACAATTGTTATGAAAACATGATTTTTTTTAGTTTTTCAAGGATTTCATGATTTTGAAACAAGAGAGCCACTTTTGTATTTTTTCTTGAAATTTTGGGTGCTTTTACCTAACAAATAAAAATTGGCGATGTAGTTTTTGAGATAATTTTTTTCAAAAAAGCTACGTTTTAGGTATTGCTGACTATTCTACTACGCATTTTCATTACATGAAGGAAATTGCCAACCAAGCGTCCCCATCAATCAGAAGTTATTTTTACAAGTTCATTTAGCTTTTTGAGAGCTAAGTGATGGTCCACGAACGGCTAAAATATTTACCTGCACTTAGTAATTCAGAAAAAGCACCAAAAAATGAAAAAAGTGCCACTAAATTATTAGGCTGTGCCAACAAATAATGTGATCAGCATTAAAATTAGGAATGAGCAATAAAAGATGAAAGATCTTCGATAATCTAATTGTGACCGGTAAATCTATCAAATAAAGCAACAGCTATTAGTATATGTGCAATTAAATATGGCAGTATTTCCGCCAAATTATGTAATTTGAGCACTAAACTATTCGCATATGTCTTTTAATTTTGTTGGATTTTCCCATAAAAACAGTAAAATGAGCAATGGATAAATAAATAACCATTGCTCATTTTACTGTTTTTATGGGAAAATCTAACAAAATTAAAAGACATATGCGAATAGTTTAGTGCTCAAATTACATAATTTGGCGGAAATACTGCCATATTTAATTGCACATATACTAATAGCTGTTGCTTTATTTGACAGATTTACCGGTCACAATTAGATTATCCGAAGATCTTTTCTCATCTTTTATTGCTCATTCCTAATTTTTTAATGCTGATCACACATTATTTGTTGGCACAGGCCTTAATAAATTAATGGCACTTTTTTCATTTTTTATTGCTCAAATCTCTCTTTTAATTGATGATTAATTATGCTGCCGTCCACGAACCACGTGTTCTCATTTTAAGGGAATACTCGACTTTCCTCCTCTTTAATGGTTCTCCGTCCATACCCTTTAAAAATATACGGTGCATGTGTTCTGGTCAACTCCCTCGTGTAACACGGGTATATTCAATCTTTTTAAACCGATATATGTTTTCCAGGTTATCGAGCTGCAACTTTTTGGAAACAATTATGAAATTCTGAGAGATCGTATATCTTTTTTCTATGGAATTGCTGATATTTATACTAAGTGGACCGTTTTTTTTCAGTGGTAAAACGTGGTTTACAAAATTTAGCTGTAGCCGTACAAGCATGTTAGATGCCTAACGGTTCTAGACGCACAGTTGAGGTCTCTACATCCGAAAACAAATGCAAAAATGAACGACAAGGTGTTGGTCAAGTGGATATTTAAAGTAAAATGAATTGCGAAAGCCATAGGCATCATAAGTTTCAATTTTGAATGTTCATTCGGGTATATGAAAGTTTCCAACAATCAAATTTCCGTTAAATAGATAAAATCCGAATATTAGTAGCCTAGTAGGAGGTATGCGATCGCAATAACTGTGTGCCCCGTTTAAATATGATCCTAAATTCTGAAGTTCTACTTTTCTATAAACTGATGCGTATGCAGATAGTTCAGGGTGAAACATCTCGGAGTTCAATATGGTCGACTTGTGCCTCAAACTTATGTTCTCAGAGGGTCAAATATCAATGAATATCCAACCCTTGGTTCTGGTTTTTAATATGGTTGTTGCAGCTCAGCAATGCTGAAATAAACAGCTCGTGTTTTTTGTTGCATATTTGCTGAGATTTTTGCATTAAAAATATTGTAGCCATTACCGTTTAATTCAAGAAACAAAACAATGTTATCAAACCACTCAGAAGTCAAGTGAAACCGCTATGTTACACCTAAGTTTAAGTGGAGCTGTAATTGAAACAAGACTGAACATTAAAGAGACAGAGTGGGAGTGAAACGAAAATGAAATCCATTGGAGCAGTTTTCTCACATGAATGTTAGAATGCATACATTGCATTTCACATGCGGAAAATCCATTCTCTCGACGACGAACCCTCCAGCAATGTCCCAGAGGAGTTCAGTAATAAACTGCAACAGCACCACAATAGCAGAAACCAACATGACGCGACTCAGAAATGTTCATTCACCGGCACTGCAACATACCTTTCTTACCGCGATGGGTATGCATATGGCTTGAAAAATGCACTGCTGGATATATTGAGATTATTTTTCAGCAACTTGCCATACAAATCAGGATTTTTTCTGTATATCACATAAATTTATTAAACATGATTCAAACGCAACTCAAAAACTTTCCAATAGTTTACTCTTGTAAGATGGGTAGGGCCACACCATAAATGGATAAGTTTTAGTTTTTCTCTAGATTGTGAGCTTTATGTTTTGTTATCCATCCACCTGGGGCGACAGGAGGAAAAATGAACAACAAACAGAAAACCACCAACAGTACAGCTGGGTACTATGTCTCAGTGCCTGTAGTGTGTTATTTGAAGAGAACCTTCCTTCCGGGTGCTTTTGTTTTCTTGACGAAACATTCCTTCCTTTGCTGGAAACTTCATACAATGATGACCCAACATGGCTTTTGCTGGAAGCATTGAGTTGTGTGAATCAAGCTTCGTACTTAAATCAATTATTTTTCAAACCACTGATGGAAAAGGTAAACACAATAATTCACTCGTTTTGTGTAATCTCCTGCGATACTTTCAGTGAAACACTACTAAACTAGTGCGTTATTTAAAATGGAGAACAGTGGCTTCCTTTAAGGTTAAGATGAGCTGCGCATTGCTCTGGGATGTATGCACTCAACGCCCAACATGAGTTTTGAAGTACTGGCAGGAGTAAAACCCTCCAGAATCGGTTCTGGAAGTTTTGTCCAAAACATTAATCAAATGTGCAGTGGAAAACGCTTTCGTAATAGACAATTTTGAAGAAATGTTAGGACTGAACACAAAATCTCGATTTATGAGAATTTACCACCACTACATATCGTCGAAAATGTTTCTTCCGTGCTATACTTCAGCCACACTCACTTTACCTATAGCATTTCCTCAATTCAATATGATCTTTCCATGAAACAAGTATCTCATGGAACTCCGGATCAACTTTGCCTGTTATAATTCCACGTATTTTTATTGAAAAGTACCAACACGTCAATTCCGAAAAAAAGTTTTTTCACTGACGGGTCTTGCCTCGATGGAGCCACTAACATCCGGTGTCTTCAATGAAAACTCTAGCGCCTTCCACAATTTCCATTAACCTTGTTCCGTTTGTGTTGCTGAGCTGGCAGCAATCAACTTCGCATTGGGGATGATTTCCAACATGCCCGCAGATGAGAGCCTTGTTTTTGAGGACGAGTTTAAAGTGATGCAGTTTAACTGTGGACGCCCTTTATATGACCGCAAATGGAATATGGCTGTATAAAACCACAGATTGAATAAAAGTCTACACTGTTTTGGATAAATTTGCTCTACATAAATTCTACTATAGGAAAGGCTTGTAAGATGGAACACGATCCGTTTTTTGCTCGTAACATGTATAATTTTTATTTTTTCGCGGATTCAAAGACATCTTTCGAAAGAAGAACTAATAGACTCCAACTTTGCTCAAGGAACTGAATATTTATAGTCTTCAAAAAAAAGTTATGGCCTATTTTCGAAATCCATCCAAAATTGCAATTTCAAAAAATGGCTTGTAAGATGGAACACGATTCGTTTTTTACTCGTAACATGTATAATTTTTATTTTTTCGATGATTTTTCGAAAGAGGAACTAAAGGGCTCCAAGTTGGCCCACGGAACTGATTATTTGTAGTCATCAAAAAAAAGTTATGGCCTTTTTTCGAAATCCATCGAAAATTGCGATTTCAAAAAATGTATTGTTATATTTCAACTTATTATGGAACGTCCATTAATTACGTCACGCAAATAATGACTATTTACAAACCCCCTCCCCCCTTGTCACGTTTTTTGTATGGACCTTTAAATTTTTTTGTATCGATCGTCACGTTTTCTCAAACCCCCCCTCCCCCCTTACTGCGTGACATAATTAATGGACCTTCCCTTATTGATTCCATGGCATTTTTAAACATTAAAAATGTCATTCATATATTTTAAAACGAAAAAAAATGCAATCAATTGTATAGACTCAACAGTGTTCCATCTTACAAACATGACGTCATAAACACAAAACATCAAAAAATTGTTTCACTTTACGATTTCTTTGGAAATGCCTTTGGATCATAAAAATACACCAAAAATGCTAGCCAACACAACTTTAACCTTTCGATATCGATGGGAAATTTCCACTTACTAAGCACAAGAAATAATTGCTATTTTAATTATTCCACCACTTTCGAAAAATGAAACCTGGAAGAGCTAAATCGAACGAGTGTATTCACTCCAAAAGCAAATGAAAATTGAAGAATAGTAAAAAAATGAGGTTAACAGTACCTTTTGGGACTATATAAGGTTACGATATGTATGATCAAACATATTGAATGAACCTTTTGGAAGGTCATCAGTCATAATTTGATTATTTTGTGATGTTTTAGGTCATCCAAACTATCCTTGAGTTCCAAACTCAAGATCTACAGTAGTTATTATAGCTTTTTGGGGTGTACAAATTTACACTACGTATGCAACCATATACAGTGAATATTTTCGAACGTAAAAAACATTAAGAGATAAACTGGGATGATCTAGGTTATCCAAACTGTTCTTGAGTTAGGAACATAAGATATAAAGTTGTAATAATAGCTTTTCGAGCTACATAAAGTTACTATATGTATTCAATCATTTTAAGTGAATCTCTTGGGAAGTCAACTATCATTATTTTAAAGCGTTGTGTTCCTCTGGGTAATCCAAACTGTCTTGGAGTAAAGAACTTAAAACCTACGGTAGTAACAGTAACTGTTTAGGCTATACAAAGTAACGGCACATATTTAAGCATATTCAGCGAATATTTTTGAACGTAAAAATACATAAATAAGAAGATAATCTTGAAATGGTCTAGGTTATCCAAACTGTCCTGGTGTTCAGAACTTAAGCTTTACAGTTGTAACAGTAATGTTTAGGCAATAAAATGTTCACTTTCATTTTTAAATACACTATTTTAAAAACTTTTTTAACGTATTAGTAGAACGATTGTGATTGGGAAACTTAAAGAATTTAAAATTAACACTTCATTTGATCACTCTTTAAAAAATTAAAAATAAAACATTGACACACTTCTTCCAAATTATCACTATGAAACTAGTTCCTTCAAATTCCACTAGAGAAAGGCCATCTTTTGACAGATAAGCCTATTTCGTCTGCGACTTTACACACTTCAAGCTGAACAATGCATTAGGTTCTTAGTAACATTGAGAGATTCTCTTCGTTGACTTTCGTCTATCTAACGACACTACACTTTATATTACCGTACTGTGTGTTGAAAACACTTGAAAGTGTTTTTACATAGCCGTAGAAACGCAAAGAGAAGTCGAGGAAGAGAGCCTCCCAATGTTACTTACGACCTGATGCACTAATTTCTTCAGTGTTGAGTGCTAGACTTGAAGGGAACATCTAAATTTATAGTAGGTTAGTTTATAGTAGGTTTGCTTGAAAGCATAGCAATCCACAAACAAAATTCCACAGAATTGCTTAGCAAAAATCAAGGGAAACGGTATTCCTTGCTGTTTAAATTTATGCCTACATCACAAAAACGACTCACTACACAACACAACACCACTTTGACTACCTTCAAACGAACCAATAAACTTTAAAATAACAAGTAACCTTTGAGGTAATAATCAAAACATAAACACAGTCGCAGACGGAATAGGCCTGCCTGTCAAAATCTGGACTTTCTCTAGTGGAATTTGAAGGAACCTGCTCGCGTTTACTAGTGATAATTTGAAAGAAGAGTTTCAGTGTTTTATTTTTTATTTTTTGAAAAATGATCACACGATGCGTGATTCTGAATTCTATTAGTTTCCCAATACAAAGTTACAATAAATATTCAAACACATTCAATTAATAGGTCATCCAAACTATCCCTGTATCTGGACTATGCAAAACTACGCAATGTGGATTGAAACATATTCATGAAATATCTTGAAAAATCAACAGACATTATGAGATTATCTTCAAATTTTTTAGGTTATCCAAACTATCCTTGAGTTAAAACATGAGCATGAGCATGAGCATGATTGACCGCCCGAGATTGCTACTCCTTTATACCAGATCAGCTGTTATTACACAGAGAACCAACAGATGATGCTTGGGAATAACATACTTCTTCAATGTGGCCCCGTCCGAATGCAGGTCAAGTAAGGATAGGATAGGAATATGTTGACGTGATACTCGCTTTATTGAAGCCGAGAACATCTCTGCACTCCCACGAGAAATCACAGGGATTTTGGATAACAGGATTGGGTAGCAGTAGGGTTCGTTTTGGTTAACGATAAGCTGACAAGTGAAAAATTTGAAAATAACTACCGATTTTCGATTTGAACCGATTTAAACCAACAGTAAGGATGCTATTGAGGCCACTCACAAAGTGTGATTGTGGTTTTTCATTGAGAATACAAAGTAATTTTTTAATAATGCTGACAAGCCGATTTTGACCGGTTTAAACCAACAGTAGGGATGCTATTGGGGCCACTCACAAAGCGTGATGGTGGTTTTCATTGGGAAACAAGAAAATGTTTAATACTGCTGGGAAGCCGTTTTGAGCCGATTTAAACCAACAGTAAGGATGCTATTGGGGCCACTCACAGAGTGTGGTAATGGTATTTCATTTGGAATGAATTGACTATCTCAACACCTGAGAGCTAACTTGGACCGATGTACACCAACAGTACGGATGCCGCTGTAGTCACTTAAAAAATGGGACAGTGGTTTATTTCTTCCTAGGTAGGATGGAGCATGACGAGCATGGTGAACGAATAATTTGGATCACAATTAATTATGTAAAGACCCATCTTACCCGGCGAACCACGACTCTTCATGCTCATTCGATCACTCGCGCAACGAACAATAAGCAACCAAAACAATAGACAAAACGCTACGCCCGATAACAAAATATTGCGGAACGAAGTGTCGACACAGCCGATTCAACCAATTTAACTGATGGTCGACGCAAGCCTATTAAAAATAAATTTAATTAATATAAATACAATGGTTAACAATTACCTGATCTCCATGTCCTTGAGAGCACTTACTACCTCACGAGTCGCCTGTACCCAACTCCGCAGGCGTTCCTCCAGTTTCTCACTGAAACCGTTCCATATAATGACATCAAAACTTTTCCGCAAACAACAGAACGAACACTTTTTATGTACCAAGCGGCTTATTCAGATCGGCAGACTGGCAAAAGAATGTGCGCTTGATCGTGCTCATAGCGGAGGGCATTGTGAGGTAGTATTTCGAAACAAGCACACACTCTTGGCCAAGCATCCTCATGCGGAGTAAATCAAGGCAGGAATGAATCCACTACCTTGACTGGCAAAAGAACGTGCGCATGATCGTGCTCATATACTACCGGTAGCTTAAATGGTGAATAGACAGTTCGTTAGAACCATTTAAGCTACCGGTAGTATATGAGCACGATCATGCGCACGTTTTGTTAAACTGGCTTGTATGTTTCGTCGCGAGTGGAAGACTGTAAATGTGCTGTAACGATAGGTCTCAAAAAGTGTTGTGAAATTTAGTGAACAGTGACATTAGAACCATTGGAACTGCGCAAAATTTTTTATGTGAAGCGACGTCTCGCGGCAAATAATCGAACTACAGATTGTGTGCAATTTTGAATTGAAGTGCGAAACTTGATATCAACTTCAAGCTTTGTCAGAAGCACATTAATATCTTTAAAGTGGACACCGAATATCCTACCGAAAGGCGTTTGATTATCCTCGTCAAGTATGGAGAAAAATTGTGCCAAATGTACACCCAAAAGTTGAAATTGTAGCCAAAAATGCAAAATTGCAATTTTGCAGTTTTTGCAATCATATCTTGAGAAATCCGCATGATTCTGAAAAGGCACATTTGCCCATCATGTTCCACAAAGCTTTTTATGGTATAAACAAAGCCATGCAAGTGTGTGCAAGTGGTTATCGCTGTGTGCCTAGTGCCTCGACAATCGCAGCAACCGTTGGGTTTTGTTCAACCGTCAACAACTTCTCAATATGGGTGAGACAATGGCACAGAACGTCGCTACACCATATTCCACTGTTGCTATTCCGCTGTCAAGTGTTCTATTTTATCTGCACTCGTCATCACACTCCTATCGCCCTCTCATCAAGTCACCATGCGGTTTATGAAATAAACGAAGCCATGTAAGTGTGTGCGACCGAAATTTGCTTCATTGTTGTAACGTTGAGTGCCTCAAAACCGAAGAAACTGTAGGACTTTTATTCCGTTCACCTCAACTTGTTGTGGTGACTGGATAGTTACAATGAAGAGCCGTCATGCTGACGGTCGCGGTTCGACTCTCGGTAGCGGATGGTAATCTTTTTTTGTGCGCCATTGAATTTACTACTACATACTAATCAACTGTACAACATCACGCACACATTGAATTTTTCTAATCGAATTGATGTGTAGCTTTTTGCCCACGACCAATGTTGCTTTTTTTCTCCAAGTTGCGATCCATTACGAGAAATGAAACCAAATCATGCGAAATTGCATTACAATCTTGCTTTTTATTTTG
>JASCZW010009684.1:0-40937 GCA_034211315.2 Aedes japonicus | reverse complement strand
GGTAGAGACATCTCAGAAGTATTGGAAGCAAGCAGTTCTTGCAAGAAGAACCTTCAAAAATTCACTACCGAAGTTCATGATCATACCTACCAGAATTTCAAGACAGAACTTCCCCAAGAATCACGAGAGGACTTATCAGAGCTTCACGAAGAAGTGGAGGGGAGAGGACTTCTCTGAAGTTTGGAATTGTTCAGAGGTTTTGGAGTTCTTCCCATTAATTCAAGATTGAACTTCCCAGAAGTTCAAAAAAAAAATTTCCCAAATTTCCGACGGCAGCTACCCAAGAAGGGAACTACCTATAATTTCTCAAAAAATCTGGCAAATTAAGGAAAGAACTTGTCTCAAGTTCAGGAATTAACTTCCCAGAAGTTTCGGAAGAAACTTCTCGAAATGTTAGTTGGAACGTCCTAGAAGTGCTTGGCAGCTTTTCCAAAGCTCAGAGGAGAACATTCTGCATTTCAAAATAAGGATTTCTCAAAATTCTTCAGGAAGAAAAGAATGAAACTTTCCAGGAGCATTGGGGGTACTTCCTTCTAATTTGAGCACAAATTTCCCAATAGTTCCGGATCAAACTTCTCCAAAGTTCTGGAGAAAACTTCCCAAAAGTTCAGAAGAGGACTTCTCAGAAGTCCAGGAAGAAACTTCAAGAACAAATTTAAGGGAATTTTCTTAAAAATTTTGGAATAAAATTTTCCTCGCAGTGCCGGATGGGACCAATCAGAAGTTTGGAAAGAATAAGCTCAGGAAAAAACTTCCCTGAGTTACAGGAAGAAAACCTACCTGTAAGGTCAAGCAGGAATTTTTCAAAAAAATCAGTAAAGAACTCCTCACAAGAGGACTTCTCAAAAGTTGCGAAGAGACCAAAAGTTCAGTTGGAATTACCCAGGAGTGCTAGAGGGCTTCCCTAAAGTTCCGAATCAAACATTTTAGCATTTCAGAATGAGAATTGCTCGAAGTTCACAAAATTTCCGAAGTTATGGTAGATTCTTTTGATAAAATCAGGAAGAAACTTTCCAGAAGTGTAGGGGAATCTTTCTAGTAGTTCAAGTAGGAATTTCTCAGATATTCAGGAACAAACTCCCCCGAAGTTCAGAAGAGATTATTTCGGCAGTTTGGAAAAGAACTTCTCAGAAGTTCAGGAAAAAAGTTCTAACAACTTAAGAAGATTCTCCAAGAAATTCTGAAGAGTACTTACTCAAAGTTTTGCATAAAATTTCCTCGTAGTTCAGGATGGGACTTATCAGAACTTTAGAAAGTAACTATGTTCAGGAAAAAAAATTACCAAATGTTTCTGGAAGGTAAGGTTGGGTTCTTAAATGTGAATTTTGAAGAAAATAAGGAGTGACTGCCAAGATGTTCATGAGGAATTATGCCTGAAGTTCAGGAGGAAATTTCCCAGAAGAGCCTTGCAGAAGATCAGGAGAGAGTTTCCCTTAAATTTAAGAGATAATCACTGACTAACCGAAGACGCAGTCTATACAAAAATCATTCATTTTAAAATATGGTACACACCATCAATGGTTATAGTTGAATAAAAAAAAAGTCGGTTGAATTTATCAAATGAAAACTCAATTTTGATTTTAAAATACATAACTGGAAAGAGCGTTACAGGGGGAAACAAAATTATGGAAAATTGTGTCATCTATGCGAATGCTTCAAGCTTCAGTGTCACTTAAAATATGAAAAAATAGTGTGCAAGGTTGCATACAATCCAAGAACTAGATGCAGACATGTTTACATAATTACACAAATAGCAATAATGACATAACTCGCTCTCTTATTACGTCTTTTCGTTGAAAGTCTAATTTTCTAAAAAACATTTAACAGACTTTTATAGACATTCCCAGACATTTCAAATGTTTATCACAGACATTTAAAAAAAAAATCTGGCATCCCTGTTAGGAACGGTCATTTCAGTCACATTTACTGTTCATACCCACAGCATTAGAATCGAGCCCTCAATTGACAGAATAAACCCAATAGATGGGGTCGAAGAGCCCAACCTCGTTCCGCGAAATGTTAACAATAGGGAGGAGGCAGCCCCATGCTCCCTATCCAAATTGTTTCACTTGGGTGCCCTGATGGTCCCTCCCTTTTCCCGTTCCCAAAACTACTCTCACGCCAAGTTTGCGAAATTGATGAGTGAGGCTAACCAGTTGGGATCAAAGCGTTAGAAGTGAAGAAGTCTTCGGAAATTCTTATAATGTTTTAAGAAATCATCGCAATATGGAAATTTCTGAAAAGAAGTCAGATGGTGGTGTTTTAATAGCTATTTCTACAAATTTCAATTCAGAAATTATTGATACATCAAAAGTTGTGGAATTTGAACATGTATGGGTGAAAGTACGCATGGCAGGTGAAACACATGTATTTGCCTCAGTGTATTTTCCCCCAAACAACACTCGTAAAGAAGTATACGAACATTTTTTACACATTGCAGACATAATTATGTCTGAGCTTCCCCCAGAAGTGAAAGTTCACATATATGGAGACTTTAAGCAACGTAGTGCTGAATTCATTTTAGATACCGAAATTGAGTGCATCCTTCTACCAGTCGTCAGAGAAAATGAAACATTGCAGTTTATTTTCGACAAAACTGCAGGCTTAGGGCTCAATCAAGTAAATCATGTAAAAAACCAGCATAATTGCTATTTAGATTTTTTATTAACAAATATTGAGGAAGATTCCTGTGTAGCAGAATCACTTTTTCCATTATGGAAAAATGAAGCTTTTCACACAGCAATTGAGTTTTCTTTATTTATCCACGAATACAAAAGACCCGACGACTTCGGATATGAAGAGGTCTTCCAATATCATTTAGCAAATTATGATATCATAAGAAACAAAATTATCAGAATTGATTGGCAAACAATTTTTAAGAACAAATGAAATATTGAGAATTCTGTTGAAGTTTTTTATAAATTATTGTTTGAAATAATATTTGAAAAAGTACCACTCAAAAGAATAAGGTAAGTCAAACCAGCCAGTTTGGTATAATAAACAACTAAAAAATTTGAAAAATCGGGAACAAAAAGCACACAAAATATACAAAAGAGATGGTAACAGCAATGACCTGGCAAACTACTTAAGTATTTGTGATGAACTGAATCTAACCATAAAAAACCCATATGATGAGCACAATGCAAAAACTGAACTTGAAATTAAGTCTTGACCAAAATTTTGCATCTTAACTCAAATGTTGGTTATAACGCGGAAGAAATTTGCAATCAACACCCACAAGTTAAAAAGGTGGCAAAAAAAGCAATTTATAGTTTTTGCAGTCATATCTTGAGAAATTCGTTTGATTCAGTAAAAGCAATTTTGCCCATCATGATCCACAAAGCATTTGGCTATTGGCCTCTGTTGGTATTCCGCTGTCGAATGTTCTATTTTTATTTTCACTCGTCATCACACTTCGATCCCCTTCTCATCGAGTTTGCCCTTCTGTATGAAATAAACGAAGCCATGAAAGTGTGTGCAAGAGACATTTGCTACATTGCTGTATCGGTGAGTGCCTCGACAATCGAAGCAACTGTTGGGCTTTTACATCCCTCATTTTATCTTGTGAAAGCGGCTGAATGGCTTCAATCTAGTGCCACGATACCGGCTGCCTCGGTTCGAATTACGGTTGCGTATCATGATCGGTTTTTTTTTGTGAGCCATTGAATTTCCGGACTCCAATCTTATACTCAATACTAATATACTGCATAATCTCACTCACACATTGAATTTTTCGAAGCAAATTGATGTGTTGCTCTTTTGCGCACGACCAATGTTGCATTTTTTCTCCAAGTTACGATGCATTACGAAAAATTCAATAAAATCATGCGAAATTGCATTATAATCTTGCTTTTTTATTTTGGTTGTATTTGCAACATTCTTTCAAGAAATATATACCACATTTCCTGAAGAAGATTGCGATTACGAATATTTCGATTTCTTCCCAGGGTTTTTAAGCGACATTGGAGTTAGTCAAGTCGAATTTCAAGACATAATTCAAGGTTTTAAATAATTTAGACGTTTCTAAAGGTTCTGGCCCTGATGGAATACCACCCGTGTTTATGAAAAACTTAGCATTGGAACTTACAGCACCTTTATTTTGGCTGTTTAATATGTCATTGAAATTTGGGATCTTTCCCAAACTATGGAAAAGTTCCTACCTAGTACCTATTTTCAAAAGTGGGAAAAAATCTGACATACGTAACTATCGTGGAATTGCCATTTTATCTTGCATTTCTAAACTTTTTGAAGCAATTATTAATGAAAACTTGTTCACTCAAATCAAAAACAGAATCACTACAAAGCAACATGGATTCTTCAAAGGACGATCAACTAGCACAAATTTACTGGAATTCGTTAACTACTCTCTGATAGCAATGGACAATGGTAACCATGTAGAAGCTCTTTATACAGACTTCAGCAAAGCTTTTGATCGTATTGACATACCCATTAGGCTGATGCATATTTCGAAATGTTAGCTCCTCCTGATAGTCCCCAATAAATTTGAACACATTTGGTTTTAATTTGACTTTGCACACGCTATTCAAAGTTTGTATGGGAATTAGTATGAAGAATCTCAAACTCACATTTCCAGATCCCTAACATCTTGATATTATGTCCTTAAACCACATCTAATTAAGTTTCATAAAGTGTAAGTTGCCAACTATCAAAATGCTGAAGATACCTGACATGTAAATTTTATACAAAAATAGTTATGTAATAGAAAGTGGTGACTCCAAATCGCGACGATAAACAAAACATGTTGGCCAAAGCACGATCGCAAAAGTTGTACACGACGATGCTGAAGAAGTTTTATTGCGTGGTTTAGGACAATGAAACACGCGACAAGGCAGACTTTAAACAGCTTCCTGAACAGGCATTTTATACGGCAACCGACCGCAGAAAGGTGGCAGATATTTTCAAGCATATTAGACTGTCAAAGTTCGCGAAGAAATATCTGGTGTGGCAGGCCATCTGTATCTGTGGCTTGATGAGCAACATTTACAATGTGACCGGAACCGTCAACCAGGAAATTTATCTGAGCGAGTGCCTACAAAAACGTCTGCTGCCTTCCCTGAAGCGACACAATTGTTTTGCTCTATTTTGGTTGGATTTGGCATCTTGCCATTACGGGAAAAAGCCATGGAGTGGTATACTGCCAACAATGTTTTAGTGGTGCCCAAGGACAAGAACCCTCCCGACACGCCAGAGCTCTGCTCAATCGAACAATATTGGGCCATCGTCAAGCGGAACCTCAAGAAGGCTCAAAAAGCTGTTGTGAGCGAGAAACAGTTCAAGGCAAATTGGCGTTCTGCGGCGAATAAAGTGGACAAGGAGACTGTACAAAAACGAAACGAAAGACCCGACAATTCGCATTCGGTAAAAAGGAAGCATAGCTGAATATTTTTCATGCATTCTGTATTAAATGCACATGCAAACAGAAAAATAATTGACTTATAAATAAAAACTTTGATCTACTCACACACATTAGTGTTTGACCAAATTTTGATCGGAACAAGCAGTAGTAAATCATAATGCATTGCATATATGGTTATAAGGCACTTCTACTTGACGAACGACATTTATTCGCTTTCACGTTTACTCAGTTATAAATTTGATAAAAAAGAAGTTTATATCAAATACCCTATTTTTTCTTGTTCACAAAACAAAATAGCTGTCTCTAAATATATCCATTTTGTTTGTATTTTCAGGTACGTATCAACAACATTTATTCATTCAGATGACAACGGTGTTTAAATAAACCAAGTAAAATCCTCCTATCACCAGGTAAAGAATCCAACTATTTCAGAGTGACAGTGGCCGAATATGAAGTAAACGGTTTGAATCCGCGATAATCTGGGCACGTTCACAACACTGTAACTTTTGAAATATTCCAGCCATTATATAACTATTTTACTTAAACAGAACTAGCTCAGTTACCCAGGACAGGAGAATCTGATTTCAGAACCTGTGCACTATCTACTCTACATGTAGTGTCAACATCATCTAACCAAATTCCTTGCAACGTCTGCTAAGGTCTGTATCCGCAATGATTCGGACACCTCAAAACATGAATAAAACATAAATTTCGCATTATATTTCCGTCGTAGTTGTTTATTTTAGATTCATAAAATGTGTTTTAACAATTCGTGGAGACAAAACATAGTTATTCGGTATTTGCATAAAATTTTCGAACTTTGCGCTTAGCTCCGTCCATTAGGGTTTGTACAGACTCGTTGACGTCTTTGATTCCTTGCTTCTTTCCAGAAAGCTTCTGCTTCATCAGAGCCCAATATCTTTCGATTGGTCGTAGCTCTGGGCAATTTGGCGGGTTTGAGATTTTTGGTACAATGTTCACTTGATTTGCTTGGTGATAGTTTAAAATATTTAGGAGTCTGTTTAACATCTACACTTAACAGGAAAGTAACTTGCAGACAAAGATGTCTAAATTCTCTTAAGTCATCAAAAATTATAGTAGAATTTTGCAAGAAGTTCAACCCAAACTGGGAATTAGGAAAATTAATGTATAAAACCGTGATAGCACCATCCTTACAATATGGCACTAAAGTAGCAGTTTTGACTAGAAAGAGTAGGATTTCAATAGCGAACTACGAAAAACTTATTTTGAGAAGCATATACCAGCAATGCGCTAGACAGAGAGATATGAAGTTTAACGCGAGAAAGCTTCTAGATGGTAAAACTATTAATAGAAGAATTAGAGTAGGTCGCCTCAGTTACTTTGGACATGTCTTACGCAGGGATAAGAACCACCCATTAAAGCTAGCTTACAACTTGAATTTTGAAAAGAAGAAAGAAGGCCGACCTAGTATTACTTGGAAAAAATCGTTAGAACAAGACTTCCAAAAGTTTCAGAACACGGATAGAAACAGTTTTGAAGAGCTCTCGAAAGATAGAGAAAAAATGAAAAGAACATTAAAAGAAGTATATAATAATGAAGAGAGCGAAATTTCGGACGGAGAATCATCCGATGAGAATAATATGGGAAAGAAGTATAAACATTGGAAGCAACATAAATAAATAAATAAGAAATTAAATGTGATGTGATAGCAGCGACAGGGTAAAAGTGGGATAGAGGAACAGGGCATCTCCGCAAATAAATAATCGATAGTCGTAAATTGCTAAATTAAAATTGTGATCACATGTTCAAATAACAATGCATAGTAAATAAAAAAATAAAAAAAAATACATAAAATAAAAAATAATATTAAAAAGTATACCGATTGACAGGTAAGTAGGTAGACCAGGGAAGGTAAGATTATTATAAAGAAAAATACTAAAAAAATTATTATATGAACATCACTATATTATACATCAAATAAAAAGGGTTGGGAAGGGACCATCAGAGCACCGGATTGAAGCGATTTGGATGGGGAGAGTGGAATTGCCAACTCCCTGTCATTAACATTTCGTGAATTGATGGCGAGCTCTTCTACCCACTCATTGGGAAGTCCTCACATTTGATGGCTTGTTCGACATTAGGTTGTAGGATTTCAGCATTGGAAGGAGATTCTCATTATCCCGCGGATTACGCGTAAGTGCCTCTGCTTACGGGTCCGCCCATCCGTTTTTGGCCCTTCAGACAGTGTTAAATTGAATACAGGCAGATGTCGAACTTGATCAAATCATTCGTAGAGGACGATCCACTGTCTTATGGCTTTGCCTGCAACGATGAGTGGTATCTTTTACATACATACATACAATGTTCACTTGATTTGCTTGGTACCACTCCATCACAGTTTAAGCATAGTGGCATGATGCCAAATCGGGCCAGAACAAATGTTTTTCTTTGTGACTTTTGATGAAGGGCTGCAATCGCTTCTGCAGACACTCTTTCTGATAGATCTCCTTGTTGATTGTGCCTGTTGTGACGAAAGATTTATTCTTTTTGCCACACGTGCAAATTGCTTGCCACACAAGGTATTTTTTGGGAAATTTCGATGCTTTCTTCTTTCTGAAATGCTCAGCTGTAGCATTTCTTGCCATAGCAGAATAAAAATCTAACCCTGAAAGCTGCTTGAAATCCTCCAGGACATAAGTTTCATCGTCCATAACAACGCATGCAAATCTTGTCATATATTCGCAGTACAAACGTCGATCCCGTGATTTTGCTGCCAAGTTCTGTTTGTCGTTACGATTTGGAACTGTTTTTACTCTCTACGACTTAAGTCCCAAACGTTGTTTTGATTTTTGGACAAAACCAGGCGACATCCCTATTTACGAGCCACCGTTCGAATGGAGAGATTAGGGTTTTTCGTTAATATCCTTTTCACCTTTCGGTCCATAACAGGATCAGCGCGTCCAATATGTTTGTCACTTCTCGGTCTCTCTCCACCGTCAAACGTTCCGAAAATGATTTGAGCACATCGTGAACAGTGGATTTAGGCAAATCCAATGTTTTTCCAAGGTCCCGTATTGACAAGTCAGGATTTGTAGTGGCGAACCAGCCCAGGAGGCTGAAAGCCACAATAATAAAGAAATAAAAAAAAAAAAAAAAAAAAAGTCAGGATTTGCCGTACGCCTGTACAAATAGACTCTCAGCTATACCACAGGGAAATTTTTCATTCCTACCTGTAATATTTCAAAAGTTACAATGATTTGAAGGTGTCCGGATTAATGTGGATACAGACCTTATATGCCAGCAGAAACTTTTCACTTTATTTATCTTGTGACATTCAGTAAAATGGCATCGAATGCAAGTGAAGGGCGCAAACGCTTTTTGTGTGAACGGCAGCCAAATCCGAATTTATCGGTACGCGATCGTGTTAAGAAACTAAAACTACTGAAAAGTACTGTGTTTCGGACCTTGACCTTGAATCGGAAGGTTGGAAGTGAAACAAATCGAAAAGTATGCTCCCGACAAATGGACAAGAAGGTGGTAGCCATTTTTATGAAAAACCACAATCTTTCTGTGCAAAATGTGGCTCGTAAATTTAGGAAAGCAAAATCATACGTACAACAAATGAAGCAAAGGCAAGCACTAAAGGCATACAAAATGAAAACGGTGGCCAACCACGATGACAAGCAAAATTTCACTGTAAAATGTCGTGCTAAGGAGCTCAACCCCAATTTTGTTGCAAACATTTTTTTATATCATAATTGACTACTAAACATACGTACTCCGTTGCCGAGTATTAACGGACAGACTAGGTTTCCAAATGTTTGGAAAAGTATTTGATTTGGCAGCCAATATGTAGTAGTGATCGAAAATCTAAAAGTTTCGTCTCTACCGGAACTATCAATACGGATGTGTACGAGAAAGAATGTCTACAAAAGTAGTTGATACCACGACTCTTCAGCTTTGTTTTGGCCTGATTTGGTCTGATGTACAATCCATCCTGGAATGGTATAAGGTAAAAGTGGTCATATACGTGCAAAAAAGAGCCAATCCATCAAACTGTCCAGAACTTCGTCTAACAGAGAAGTACTGGGCTTTAGTTAAGCGGAAACTCTTCGAAACTTAGAAGAAATCAAATAGTATCGATGATTTCAAGCGAAAATGAAGAAACGTCACAGCATTCGTAGGTGAGGATACTGTACGGAACCTGATGGCGGGTGCACCACAGTAAGTTCGAAAATTTTGCAGAAAAAAAGGATTAACATCTTAATAAATCTAATGTGTATATAACTCTATAATTGTGAAATAAACAATCGGTTTTGTTGAATGATCGTCGGTTAGAAAAAAAAATCGGGTTGACAAATTTTTCGACTTTTCTGGGCATAGAGTATAATTGTGTTTCCTTCTTCTTTCTGGTTTGCTTCGCCTCGCGAAGCACATGTTAAGGCCAGTGACTGAAACTGTATGCTCTCATTGTGCTTCCAAACACTGTATGCAAATACATGCATTGGTGTTGGCAAAGTACACTCTCAATTAATAACTGTTGAAGTGCGCTTTAAACACTAAGTTGAGAAGCAGGAAAAAGCCCGTTAAATGAGCGTCAAAAAAGCCAGGAAGATGAAGGGTCCATTCGCCTAGCCGTGTCTCGGAGAACATGATCACTTCATAGCATTAATCTGAGCAAGCGAGCAGGTATTCGTCAATACAGGTATTCATTCCACAAGCGTTCTGGCAGTAGACCTGTACATCTGAAGTTGCAGGCTGGAAGCCCACTTCTGGATACCCTAATTCCGTTCCAGAGCGACTGCGAAGGCTGGAGCACGACGAAGGACAAGGTCTTAGATGGTGAACTGAAACAAGCTGATACTCGACTGATATCGAGGTCGAAGGGGCTTCCAAAAAAACTTGCAGAGTGTGTTCTGAAATACTGTGTGGTGATGAAATACTAGAATTATTGACGATAGGATGCTCAATATAGTGCCTAGCGGATCAACATGACAGGAGCCACCAGCAGGACTGGAAATATGATAGTCTTATTTTAATTTATTCTTAAATTTTATTTTTTCACATTTACAATATTACAATACTCACTATTTTGTTCGTCATAATGATGATGATGGAAATTTGTATAATGTTGTGTTAGTTTATAAAAAAAAATAAAGAAAGTAGTCTACAATTGTTTGAGCCTCGCGTGCGGTATACAGATATGATGGACTTCTTTTTAAATTCGTTAAAAAAATTGGCCTTTGATGCTTTAGGTGGTACTATGAAATAGTAGCGAGTTGTCTGGCTGAATGTTGGAGAATTTTTCGTCAATTCATTTGTGGTTGAAAGTAAAAGTTTGACTAATGCCGGTCCAGGATTTTTTCGGTTTGGAAATTTTCTCGATCTCCCTGATTGGGGATATCCTTGGTCAGTCCAAAACTAAGGTGGCGGTTCCATTAGTGTTGGAACCTCTGACTCTGTAGCGGGCAGGATCGGATATTGGCTTGTCTTTGGAGAATGTCCTTTGACTGGATTCTGTGATCTGAATTGCAACAGAATTTCCTGATCGTTGGGAATACTTGCGAACTTTTGTGGTTAACATCAAAGCTTTTCACGATTATGTCGCTGTGAAGCAAATGGATACTTTTGAAGAAATTTATATCTGTAGATGAAATCAGTTCGTTTTTTTTTGCATACTGGTTTGAATTGTTACCAAATTAATTATCTTAGAGATAAAATCGTCTAGCTCAAACTTTTGTAGGGGTAAGGGCGGGACCATCATCATCATAGTCTTCAGAGACAGGTCCCGGTTTGCTTAACGTTGGCGCTTGTTGATCATCACGACAAATGTCGGGGGTGTAGATAGAATTTTGAAGCGCATTAGGAAAAGTTCGATTGACATAACGCACATGCGGCTGGAATATCAAACCCTCGTAAATAGGACTGGGACGACTGTGACGGCAGGAAACAGGACTGGTGATAGAGGCGGCGATTGATGGCTCTACTGTTACGGAGCTAGAAGGGGCCACCAAAGGGCTTCATTGTGTGCGTCCCGGTTGACTTGTTTAAGAATTGGTTCCGACTAGACGTCCAAAATAGACTCCGTTGCATCTATTTTTGACGACGACTGGTTCCCTGCAGGAACCGTTGATATCAGGCTGATTATTCTCGGACCGTTTTGAGTGATTATCTTCAAACTTCCGAAAACTAATGTTCGCGGGCCATAGGTCACTGAAGAGGGGCTTTTCTCTGAGTTGCACGCCAACACCGACCTTAAAGTCTACAAACCTCAACGAATTGAGGTTTTTTCCATTCGGTACTAGTTTCACCAACTTGTACTGAGCGGCGCGTCGGATCCAGGCAATCCCTAACGAGCGAAGCAATCTGGCTCTCTAGATCCAAAACAAATCGCTATCGTCACGCTGGTCAAGTTGCACAGTTTTATTAATGCCAACTGCAGTGGTGCCAACGTTGCCTTTTACTTGAGGATTATTTAAGGAGCCATCCCCGTTACTCACTCTGTGACGCTTGAATGAACTGACAAGAGTGGTTGCGCGGTTCTTTTTTGGGCCACAAAGTCGGAATAGTGAAAGGTGTCGGCGTGCTTAATTTTTCCTCAGTTTTTGTACCTAAACATTCATAGCTGATTGTAGCTTTTTTTTATTTAAGATTGCATCGACAGGAATTCTGACACAATATTGTTAATCTGGCTGATTCTGTTATCTCTGGTATACACAAGTTCTTCTACTCTACGAACGATATATATTCACTGTCATGTTTACTTAATTATAAATTTGATTAAAAAGAAGTTTATATCAAATACCCTATTCTTTTTTGTTCACAAACCAAAATAACTCTCTCAAAATATTTCCATTTCCAGGTACGTATCCACATAATATATGCATTCAGATGACAACGGTGGTTCCTCGTGTTTAAAATAAACCAAGTAAAATCCTCCTACCATCAGGTAAAGGCTCAAACTATTTCAGAGTGGAAGTGGCCGAATATGCAGTGTACGGTTTGTATCCGCAATAATTTGGATACATTCAAAACACTGCAACTTTTGGAATATTTCAGCCATGATATAACAGTTTCATTCAAACAGAAATATGGTGTATTTACTTTAAACGTAGCCCAGTTAATCATGGCAGGAAAATCTTATTAACGAACGTCACCTCCCACTCCGCACTCACCTATTCTACATCTAGTGCCAGAATACGAATAAAGGTTCATTGAAATATCTTTATCCAACTTTACGCAGGGTTAACCAAATTAATTAATAGGAAGTCAAATAACTAGATAGAGCAGTACAACAGAAAAGATTATTATTTTGAGTTAGTTAACTGAACCCAAAGTTGTTGCATAAAACAAATCAAAGGAGGGTTATTTGAATGTAGTTCGAGTGTATCTAGAATGGAATGTAACTCTAAGTATATGTAACTTCTTGGAAAGAAACTAATTACTGAAAGAAAGATAAGTGTTCTTGAAGAGGATGGGAAACATAAGTGTAAGAAAAAGATAAGTAAATAATGTAGAAATGAATGATAGAATGATATTACTAAAAGATTATGGTATGCTTTTACACTACATTAGCAGTGTTGGGAATGGCGACGAATGAAAAAAAAGGTGCGGAAACAAAACTTTAACAACCAGAATAAAAATACTGATTTTTCGATACGTCAACTTGCGAGAAGGTTGAATTTATCATTCAAAAATTAAGAGAGGTATGCTGTGCACATTGGCAATTGGCGATGGATTACATTAGAATATTTATTGTTCCATTGTTTTCATTCGATTTGTTGTTGTTGGTGAGAAAAGGGCGCTAAGATGACCTTAACGCATTTTAAAGTTATTTTGATAAAATCGAAGAAAACGGCAGAAATTCCGTTTTAGGAAAGATGCAGTGATTTATTCAACATTACATTTTCTGTCACTAGATGGTAAAACTCACTAGATGGTAAAACTTTGTGAGAATATTAATACATATCGTAAAAGTCGTTTTATTTCGAACAATTTCAAAAACACGTGGCCATTGCCTTATCTTATTGCTCTAACTTATTCAAACAGCAGGTCAGTCATTGATATTGATACAAATGCTTTTCAACTTGGAAAAAATATCGCTTACATTGTAACTTATAAGTACCAAATAAGTTTATGCACGATTGGTACTTAATGGTGAAGTCTGTGTTAGTTACAACTACAGAAAATCAATTGAAATCATTACAATATTAAATCTCAACTTTACAATATTAAATCTCAACATTTTACAAACTTAACTACATATGTTTACTCAACACTAAAAGTCTTAAATAGTGCAATCAGTTGCTTATATGTCCTATCGATTGATGTAAATTTTGTGAAAAAAATCAACATGTTACTGAACATATACATACTCTTAAGCGAATATGTAACTCACGAAAATTCGATTGGAATAGCTGATTTCTTCAACTAAAAGACATGACTCTACATGAAGCTGGTAGAAGAGAGAATATAATGTTTACTGTTTAATACCTTCAACATATAATCATGTGCGACACTGTAACCATCTTCTAGCAGTAGCGTAAAAGAATGTTGCCCAATACTTCAGTTCTAAGTACAAACCATATGGAGTTATAAATAAATCTAGCTGGGCTAACAGCTAAGTGAACATATAAAAGGTGGAGAACCTTTGGAAGATATTGGCCCAGTACGTTTGTATAAGGGTCATTCCATATCAAGTGACCGGAGAAATGCATCGACCCTCTTCGATTCGAACCAAAATTGGCTGATATACTTGTTCTAGGCTATTAATAAAAAATCCAAAGTTTTAGACCAATCGGTGAACCCCTCGGCATATGGGCTGCCCCCATGACGCGGAATTTTTTGAAAAGTCAATATATATGTTTATTGAATATCTCAATGAATAAAAAGAGCTACAAGCAATGATAAATACTTTTCTTAAATTAAATTAAATTTGCTACCAAATAAATATTTTTTGTATTTTTTACAGTGTTGCCAACATTGTTATTTTTGTGGTTGAAATATTAAATTGCGTTTTTCTTAAAATGCCCCAACTTTTTTTTCAATTTTTATGGCTCCAATGTGTTTAGCAGACTTTTTTACATAAGAAACACTTGTCATAATATCATAATATCAAGCAATAAGCTAATTGTGAAAGCAATAAGCTTGAAATGCTAAAGAAGAAGAAGTCTTGGACTAATTTGTTTGACATCAATTCTACTATCTGGGAAAAAATAACACATAATGAGTTCAAGGCATACGTATTATTAAATTTTCGTTAATAACGGTTAACTATTTTTGTATATTTCTGGGATGTTCTTGATAATCCAAAATGTATTTGAGTTCAGAACTTCAGATCTACACTTGTAACATTAGCTTTTAGGACTATATTAGGTTACGATATGTATTCAAATATATTGAATCAACCTTTTAGAAGGTCAACAGGAACTATTTGATTATATTGTTATGTTCTAGGTCATCCAAACTGTCCTTGAGTTCAAAACTTAAGATCTAAAGTAGTAAAAATAGCTTTTGGGCTTTACAAAGTTATGCGTTGCGTATATTCAATAAATATTTAAGTATGTAAAAAATATATACATGAAGTAAACTGGGGTGATCTAGGTTTTCCATGAGTTCAGAACATTAGATCTACAGTTTTAACAGTTGGTTTGTGGAGCATGCAAAGGGACAATATGTATTTAACAATATCAATTGATTAGTGTGGAAGGTCAACAGACAAAATGTGACAATCTTGGTATATTCTAGGTCATCGAAACTGTCCTTAAGTTCAAAACATTAGATCTATAGTTGCAACAGTAGTTTTTGGACTACATTAAGTAACCAAATGTATTCGATAATATTAAATAAATCTTTTGGAAAAACAACAATCATTATTTTATAACTTGGTGATCCTCAAGATAATCCAAACTGTCCTGGAGTTTAGAACTTGAAATCTATGGTTATGACGGTAGATTTTTAGGATTTACAAAGTAACGTCCCTAAGCAAGCATATTCAATAAATATTTTCAAACGTAAGAAGACACAAGAAGATAATCTTGAGATGGTCTAGGTCATCCAAACTATCGTGGCTGTCCAGAACTTAAGATTTACAGTTGTAACCCTAACTTTCAGTCAATTCAAAGTTTCAACAAATATTCAAACATATTCAACCAATATTTTTAAAAGTTAACAAACATTATAAGGCAATGTGACATCTTTAAGATCATCCATACTATCCTTAAGATCAGAACGTAAGGCCTACAGTTGTAACAAAAGCTTTCTAATCTATGCAAAGCCATGATGCGTATTAAAACATATTCACTAAATATCTTGGAAGAACAACAGACATTATGAGATAACCTTCGGATGTTTATTGGATAACCAACAAACATTCCTGGAGTTCAAAAATAAAAATCTTCAGCTGTCACTGTAGCTTTCTGGACTAAACCAAGTAACAATGTATGTTTGACCAAAATAAGTGAGTCTTTCGAAAGTTTAACAGATATATGAAGATTTTTTGGAATTTTCAGGTCACTTAACCTGCCTTTGAGTTCAAAAGTTGGGTTCTATAGGCGAAACAGTAGCTTTATAACCTAAAAGCTGAACCCGGTGCGTGCGCAGCTACGCTTGCAACTAAATGAAATAAAGTGAGTTGTTTTTTTAAAAAACAGGGGTTCAAACTTCTATCAAAACATGCTTCTTATCCGAGAAATACACGTTTTGTGTTTAAGTTACCTGGATAACTCTCATTTTTGGTAGAAATTTGTGTTTCATTTGTTTGGGAGTCCTCCCTTCCAAAGGGGGGTGGTTTCTCAAAACACCATTCAATCATTGCCTTCAAAACCCCCCACATGCCAAATTTGGTTCCATTTGCTTGATTAGTTCTCCAGTTATACACATTTGAGTTTCATTTGTATGAAAGCATCCTCCCTCTTTCAGAAAGAGGAGGGGTCTTGAACCACCATAGAAACCTTCTTGCCTTCAAAACTCCTCATATGGCAAATTTGATTCGATTTACTTGATTAGCTCTCGAGTTATGAAGAAACTTGTGTCTCATTTATATGAGAGCCCCCCTTCCTGAGAAAATAGGTGTCTCAAACAATCATAAAAACCTTCCCCAGCCCCAAAAACCCCTTCATACATTTTTTTACGTTGGTCGGTTCAGAACTTTCCGAGTCTATAGGGGTCTGACAGACAGACATACAGAAATTCATTTTTATGATTATAGAAATCTAGCCTCCAAAAACCCCCATATGCTTAATGTGGTTTCATTTACTTGATTGGTTCTCGAGTTATGCAGAAGGTTGCGTTTAATCTGTTTGGAAGACTTCCCCCCCTTCAAATGGGGAGGGGTATTGATTGAAGTGCCATAGAAACATTTCTAGCCTCCAAAAACCTCCACATACTAAATTTGGTTTTATTTGCTTCATTGGCTCTCGAGTTATGCTAAAAATTATGTTTCATTTTTGTGGGAGTCTCCCCTTCCAGAAGGCGGAGGGGTCTCAAACTACCTTAGAAACATGTATTTCCTTCAAAAACCACCAGATGCAGAATTTGGTTCCATTTGCCTGATTTGTTCTCGAGTTATGCAGAAATTCATGTTTCATTTGTATGAGAGACCCCTCTTTTTGTGAGCGGAGGAGTCACAAACCACAATAGAAACATTTTTTGCCTTCAAGTACCTCCACCTGCCAAATGTGGTTTCATTAACTTGATTAGTTCTTGAGTTATGCAGAAATTTGAGTTGCATTTGTATGGAAATCTCCCTCCCGCCCTCTTCCAGATGGCGAAGGGGTCTCAAACTACCAAAGAAACATTTCTCTCCTCTAAAAACCTCCACATGCCAAATTTGGTTTCATATGCATGATTAGTTCTCGAGTTATGCACAAATGTGTGTTTCATTTGTATGAGAGCCCCCTTCTTACAGAGGGCGGAGGGGTGTCGAGTCACCTTAGAAATATTTCTTGCCTTCAAAAATCTCTACCTGTCAAATTTGGTTCCATTTGATTAGTTCTCGAGTTATATAGAAACTTTTGTTTCATTTATATGGGACCCCCCCCCCCCTACCAGAGAGAGGAAGGGTTTCATACTATCGTAGAAGCAATCATTGCTTTTAAAATCCCCGCATGCCAAATTTGGTTCCATTTGCTTTATTAGATCTAGAGTTATGAAGAAATTTCAGTTTCATTTGTATGATAGCACCCCTTCTAGGAGGGGGGAGGGATCTCAAACCACCATAGAAAAAAAATTGTCTCTAGGAAACCCCACATGCCAAATTTGGTTCCATTTGCTTGATTAGTTCTTGAGATATGCAGAAAATTCTGTTTCATTTGTATGGGAGCCTCCTTTTTTAGAGAGGGGAGAGGTCGCTGACTGCCATATAAACATTTATTGCCTCCAAAAACTTCCGCATGCGTAATTTGGGTTTCTTTGCTTGATCAGTTCTCGAGTTATGCAGAAACTTGTGCTTCATTTGTATGGGAGCCCCCCTTTCCAGAGAAGGGAGAGGTCTCAAACCATCATAAGAACCTTTCCCGGCCCCAAAACCTTCTCCATACAAAATTTCACACTGATCGGTTCAGTAGTTTTTGAGCCTATGAGGTTCAGACAGACAGACAGAAATCCATTTTTATATATATAGATATGAGGTGGTGATATGTATGCAAACACATTCATCGGATCTTCTGTAAGGTCACCAGTCATTATCCGAATATCTTGAGATGTTCAAGTTCATAAAAACTGACCTTGATTGAGTTCAGAACTTAAGATGTACAGATGTAAACTTTGTGGCTGTACGAAGCTACGAGAAATTTTCAAACATATTCAATGAATATTCTGAAACGTCCACAGACATCATAGGATAACCTTGATAGTTTCAGGTCATTCAAACTGTCCTGCAGAACTTAAGGTCTACAACTGTAACAGTAGTTTTGTGTGCTATACAAAATTAAGTTAGTTTGTTAGTGGCATAGAATATCCTAATATTATTTCATAATGTCAGTTGGACTTTCAGGACATTTATTGAATATGTTTGAATACATATCATAACATTCTATAGCGAATGAAGCTTCTATAACAACTATAGGTCTTAAGTTCAAAACTCCAGGACAGTTCGGACGACCTAGAACGCTTAAAAAATATTTCCTACTTTTTTTCTAAAGTTTCTATGTCATTAAGTCATTAAGAATCCATCAGAATGTACCAAATTTCTTGTATTACATCGCCTGGAAAAAATTAGGCCTGCAAGGATTAATTCAACTAATATTGCATTGTACAATACAAATGGCTTACATTTAGTTGCGTAGTCCTACGTAATCATTTCGAACAACTCAATCGGGCTGTACCTTGAAGTTTTTTTTCCTCCTGAATTGCTTCATATTCAGGATGTTCTAGGTCGCAATTATATTTTTATTTTATATTTCCCAGAGAGAAAATTGATGTAGAACAGATTTGCCAAAGACAGGGTACACTTTTATTCAGTCTGTGGTTTTACAAAGCCATTTTCCTTTTGAGGTCATATATGATCTCTGAAGGGGTTAATATACTTTTCAAGACAAGGCTTAACATATATGAATTTTTCAATAGTCAATAGTCATATGAAATGTGTTGAATTCCGGAGGGTAATTGAGAATATTTTCTCTTTAGCATCCATCCATCCATCTGAACATTATCTCATGAAATCCCGCTCCACAATTCTCATATAAAAATATTAAAACTATCACTGAAATGAATTATTCATCACCCACCTCGAGCATTAAATTTGTAAAGAATCAGTTGTCGAATTAAAATTCCCAAAAATCCATAACAGCCATTCCTGCATGGTCATCTCGGGTCCGAGCAGATTCAATTGTTCCAAACGAAACATGAGGCTCACTTCACCAACCTCATCCTCGCCATCATCATCAGCATGATGATTGGCATTGAAGTAATACAAATTCCAGTTTTCTACTCCCAAAAAATTCTCCTCCACCCTGTCCCTACCAATCATCAGAATCCACAAAACCATATCACAATTATTAATATTCCATCATTACTTGACTGCTTCGAAGGACAGCAGTCAGCGGCCCAGCGCATCCGAATTGTTGTCATAACAATGCATGCGCTACCGACCGACCAACCGACCGACCGACCGACCGATCGATGCTGCCTGACGGAACTTCAGACTGACTTGCAACTCCCATCGCGCGAGATTCCCATCTCATTTATATATTTATGAATTCCGAATCAAAACCGGGACCCGGGAGAACCGAAATTCTCCCCTTGTCCAAGCGACTGCCAGTCTCGGTCGTCGGTCGGTGGTGTGCGCATAATCAAAACCGTCAGTTCAAGAGTCGCTTAGTCCCACACGACGGTCACGATCGCGCTGGCAAAGAGACTTTCGACGCGGAACCAACTTGTCTCCGTGGCAGCAGTCAGTGGACCGTCCGAGAGGCAGAGAACATCTATCATATCTCGCAGAAAACATAAACATTTATGAAATTTATGTTATTTATGTTCCAACTCGATGACGGTGATGAAGTTGCAGTTGATATCGCGGATGAGGACGATGAGGACGACGACGAAGACGACAGGTATGTGTGCAGGGCGACCGATGACCAGAGGGGTCCATCAGTTTGAAATGGACTGAACGCGATAAAAAATACCCTCAAGTGGCCGTGGCTTCAAGTGCGGAAGACACTGTGTAAACATCAAGTTTTCCGCACCGGCCAACTGATGATCGAGGGTGCCGGGAACTAAGGAGGTGAAATTAATGGAA
This sequence comes from Aedes japonicus, assembly GCA_034211315.2. NCBI lineage: Eukaryota > Metazoa > Arthropoda > Insecta > Diptera > Culicidae > Aedes > Aedes japonicus. Next base: position 20,841 of record JASCZW010009684.1, on the reverse strand, counting down.
GGTTTTTCATGTCTGAGATTTGGATGTAGAAAGACGAAGCAAAATAGATATAATAACTATTGGAATATTGTTCGAATGGTCTGGGTTTTGTTTGAATGTTGGAAGTTTGTGATGAATGCAGATATCAAACAAAATTTGAGGACGCTCCCGTTGGTAAAACTTATCATCTTGCTGAAGGTGGAAGGGCTTAATCTGTTGTAATCGAAGTAAGCATAGAACATAAGTAACCAACCAATGCAGTTGTTATGTACTCTGTTATGTATTGTATTAGCTTAGCAACGCCTAGCAACCACGGCAACGTAGGTTGTTGATACGAAATAAATTTTCATAAGTCGTTAGTCAGTCCACCTAACCGGTTGTATAATTAATACTCTGCGAAAGTTATGGGTCCAGAATTGGTCTTAGCCGAAAGATAGAAGATTTTTTCAAGCGAAGATAGCGAAACCCATGATGAGTACCGACTCTACCGATCATCGAGAGGCTCAAGGGCCGTGAAAATTACGCTACGTGGGCGTTCACCATGAAAATGACGCTCATCCGTGAAGGATCCTGGTGCGCTGTGTCGCCGGCTGAAGGCCAGCAAGTCGACGGAGAGGTCAGTTTGCGGGCGATGGCCACAATTTGCTTGAGTCTGGAGAAGACGAACTACAGTCTGGTCCAGGACGCAAAGGACGCCAAGGAGCTGCGGAATGCATTTCAGGACAACGGTCTAACGCGAAAAATCGGGTTGCTGAGGAAGCTAACGTCGATTCGGTTGGACGAATGCGGCAGTGTGGAATCGTACGTTGACGAGCTGATGTCCACGGCACATAAATTTGCGGGAATCGGTTTCAAGGTCGACGAGTCATGGCTGGCTGCGTTGTTGCTGATGGGGCTGATGATGAACCCATGATAATGGGACTCGAGGCTTCAGGTACTGCGTTGACGTCGGACGCGGTGAAGGCAAAAATTTAGCAAGACGTGAAGCTACAGAATGGAGCAAAGAACAGCGGTGGAGATAGAGCATTGTATTCAAATCCGAAAGCGGGACGGCGTGGTAGCAACAATGGTGCGGCAAAGAAGGACGACACATGCCACAATTACAAGAAGCGAGGGCATTTTGCAGCGAAGTGTCCACAGAATCAAAACTCTCCAAGAACGTCTGGCAAAGCTTTGTGCAGCGTTTTTGCGATGGGCGAGGTAAACGATAAGGAATGGTATTTTGATTCTGGTGCCACGAGCCACATGTCCCGCAGTGGCAATGATTTCGTGAAACAGCAGCATATGGCACACGCGGTGGGAACGGCGAAGAACGGTAGCATGATGTCAGTCGCGAAGGGTCTGGTCAAGCTCGAGCTCAGTGAAGGCTCCATCGAGGTGAAGGAAGTGCTGTAGATTCCGGTACTGGCTACCAATCTTTTTTCGATCAACAAGATATGTCAGAAGGGACTGACGGTAGTCTTCAATGCAGATACGTGTGAAGTTCGCGAGAACGATGGCAACGTGATCGCATCTGATACACAGGTAGGCGGCATGTATATGTTGAACCGGAAGAACGAGCAGGTGCTACTCACACCGAGCACTGGCATTTGGCACAGACGGCTCGGTCACCTCGAAAGTCAAAGCTTACGGAAGCTGGCAGCGATGACAGACGGCATTGAATTGCAAAACAACGTCATCCCAGAGTGTATCGCTTGTATCGAGGGTAAGTATGCAAGTAATCCATTTCCTTCCAGTGGGTCGTGAGCCAAAGGGCTACTGGATTTAGTTCACTCGGACCTGGTTGGACCCATCGAAGTTCCTTCTCTCAGTGGCAGCCGTTACGTGATGACGTTTATCGACGATGCGAGTCGGAAGGTGTTCCTCTATTTCCTGGAACGGAAAAATGAAGCATTTGAAGCATACACTAAGTTCAAGTCCATCGCCGAACGGCAAACAGAAAGGAAGCTGAAGGTTCTGAGAATGGACAACCGCATCGAATACGTCAATGCATCCTTTAGAAGCAGCATGGTGAAAGATGGAGTGCGCCACGAAAAGACATGTCCGTACACCCCTGAGCAAAACGGTATAGCGGAAAGGATGAACCGGGCACTCATCGAAAAGGCCAGAAGCATGCTCAATGATTCGGGCCTGCCGAAGGAATTTTGGGCCGAGGCGGTTGCAACAGCAGCGTAGCTTCCCAAGTAGCTCAATACGAACAAAACTAGTTGTAATAACTTGATTATGACTTAGCAAGTCATATTTATGTTATCGCAACTGAATTGCAACAAGTGAGCTACTAGGGTTGTCAACAGAAGTCCGACAAGATCACTCGAGACGACACCGGAAGAAGCTTGGACCGGTAAGAAACCCGATTTGCGACACCTGAGGGTTTTCGGGTCGCTAGCTCTTGTCCACGTTCCGAAAGAAAGAAGAAAAAAGTTCGACGCTAAATCTCAGAAAGCAGTTTTTGTGGGATATGCCGAAGGTACCAAGGGGTATCGAGTGTACGATCCAATCAAGCGTCAGTATCGAGTGTACGATCCAACCAAGCGTGATATCCGGATAAGCCGCGATGTAATTGTGGTTTAGGAGAGAGAACCGCAAAGTTTGATCGAGCTCAGCGAGGATGCGCAGCAGACACAGTTCATGGAGGTGTACCACCGGTTTTAGAACCGATTGTCAGTAACGGTGATGGTTCTGACGATGAAGATGATGAATTTTCAACATGCGACAGCGACTCAAGTGATCCCGAATTTCTGAATGACAGCAACGAGCCTGCGCTCCCGTTGCAACTTGATAGACCGTTGCAAACCCTTTAGGATTGATAGACCAGCTGATGAGCAGCAAGGGTATAGGCGCAGCGACCGGGAGCGCCGAATTCCAGGCAAGTATTCCGATTACGTTACGTATAGTTCGTTTTCTTGCGAAGTTGTTTCCCCTCAGCCTTCTCCGATGTGTTCCAAGACAACGTTTGATGATCCTCAAAGCTTACGACGAGGCGCTCAATGGACCGAATCGCAAGCAGTGGACAACATATTGCGACGGTTCAACATGGCGAACTGTAATCCAGTCTCCACACCAGCGGAGACTAGTGTCAAACTGGATAAATCTATGGCACCGACGACGCAAGATGAGATCCGTGAAATGAAGGAGGTTCCTTACCAGGAGGCTGTTGGCTGTCTTACCTATCTGGCGCAGGCAACGCAACCGGATATCAGTTTTGCGGTCATTCAAGTCAGACAATTCAACAAGAATCCTGGACGTAGTCACTGGAACGCGTATCGTGCGGTACCTGCGAGGTACAAGTTCAAGTCGGCTAACATATTCAAACAAACGTTGTTCGGATTTGGTTGGCTACACAGATGCCAATTGGGGAGGAGAGACGGATTCCAGGAAATCCACTACAGGATACGTCTTCACGTTCATGGGAGGAGTTGTGTCATGGAACGTCAAACGACAACCAACAGTTGCGTTGTCCTCGTGCGAAGCGGAATACATCGCGCTTTCTCGCACAATCCAGGAAACACTTTGGTGGCACTATTTCCATTCACAGATTTTTGGTGTGCAAGGGATTCCCATCCGGTGCGACAACCAATCAGCCATCTGTATCGCACGGAACCAAGGATACAACCGCCAAACGAAGCAATTAGACATCAGGTATCACTTCATCCGAGATGTGCTAGAACAAGCAGCAACCTGCAGATGGGTTCACAAGAGCCCTGGCGGATCAGTTGCTGGAAAAGAATAAAAAGTTAATTGGATCCGTTGCTTAGGTAGGAGTGTTGTAATCGAAGTAAGCATAGAGCATAAGTAATCAACCAATGCAGTTGTTATGTACTCTGTTATGTATTGTAGTAGCTTAGCAACGCCTAGCAACCACGGCAACGTAGGTTGTTGATACGAAATAAATTTTCATTAGTTTAGTCAGTCCACCTAACCAGTTACATAATTATTACTCTGCAAAATAATCTCATGCTGCATGGAAGAATCAGAATCAAAAACCAACAGTGAAATTGTTACATACCTATTCTGTACTTTCATTTATCTGCCACGTCGTAAAGCCCGATTCAAAGTAAATTTGGTGAAGGCGTCCAAATTTACTTTGAACATTACTGAAGAAATAAACAACATACACTGTTAATCAAAAAGTTAAACAAAAGAGTATTTATTCAGCTTTCAAACGATTTATAACAAGTAATTACATTTCACCGTATCGAACAAACTGTCGCACTTTAGTTGTAATCGATAGCATCATGATCTACATAGACGCTGGTGACACTGTACCAGCGAGTCTATTCGGCTTTACAGTTTCCGCATGACAATTGCCCAAAACTTTTCGATCGGTCTGAGCGCAGGGCAATTCGGAGGATTAATCCCAAAATTAACATTGTTTGCAGCATACCATTCTAGTGCCTCCTTAGAGTAGTGGCAGCTGGCTAGATCCGGCCAAAACACAACGTTGGTCTTGTGTTGCCGAATGAAGGGTAAAATCCGCTTTTTCAGACACTCTTTAATGTAATCCTTCGATGTGTTAAAAGCCTTGATTTTAAGGCCACAACTGCAGTTTCCTTTCCAAATCATTAGTTTTCGAGCAAACTGATCAGGTAAAACAAATTTTTACCTGGACATCTCCACGACCAGTTTCCAGGTAAAAAATTTTTCCAGGGATTTGTTTATAATCCCTTTTGACAAATGTTTCGTCATCCATTAAAATACAGCCATTAAATTTCGTCAGAACACGTTCGTATAATAATCGTACTTGCTTTTAGGCCACTAAATTTTGTTTCATGGAGCGATTCGGATGTTTACTGGCACACAAAGACTTAAATACTTCTCTTGAAAGGATGTTAAGCACGATGGAATCGTATTTTTTTTTGTCAAATCACGTATGGAGACACCTGGGTTGCATTTCACGTACCTAAACACCTTTCTCTTCAGCTCTATGCCCCTAGTGCCACTTTTATGATAGATGCGCTGTGCTTATTAACGCTTGATTACAAGATAAACCGTTGGCTTTGGGAATTTTAACACTTCTACTATTTTCGAGGCAGACCACGAAGGATTCTCTAGATGTTTGTGCCCCCCCTTTTTTTTTCTCAAGTTCCATGATCCATAATTTTGAGGTGCGGCGATCAATCGAGAAATTTTTTTTTACTGATTTTTTCGTCAAAAAACTTCAAGAAATGCCTACAAACGTTTTTTGTTCCAACCACCAGGGACGTGGTGGTGTATTAAACCGCGCGTCCAGACTTACTTTGAATCGAGCTTTAACGTTATCAGTTCAATACAGTTCTTCAACGAGAGAAAATAATTGAGCTAACCGACAACCATCATAGCATTATCTTACCCAATGAACCCGAACCACAAATTTACACATGCCCTGAAAATCCATTCAAAGCCACAGACTTTAAACGACTCATCTGGATGCGACAGGAATTTCTGACTGCAGCACGAGCAAAGCAGTGACTTATGGCTCTCAAAAACCTTCAAACGAAAATCGCCCGTCGGATACAAAAAACCGAAACGGAATCAGACAGAGACCAGCTGCTAATTGAGATCAGCCAGGACATCTAGCAACTAATCAGAGGAATCATCCCCCATGCTCACAAAGAAGCCAGAACCAACCCAAACCAACACAATGGAGTGTAAAAAGCTTAAAATCTTGCAGAACGACATACAGCGCATTAAACCAATAAATACACGAGAAGACCTTCGACACTTCCTCGGAGAAAACTCCGTAATAGTATCAGGATGATCAGGAAAGATTAACCTTTTAAACACGCTTAGTGCAGACTGGAACCTACTAGAAGGAACCAACGCTACGGTGGAGTCGGCATCCTCCCCAAGCCACATACAAGATTTATAACGGTTAAAAATACTTTCATACGATTAGATTTGGTTACACAGAAGCTTACTCAACATAAAATCATAACGATCTGTTACTCCGGGTCATAAATCAGTGGCTCGATTACGAAAATCTTGCGTTCAAAAATCTTCTACCGGTTGAAGTAGTTGGTATCAAAATCACAAAGGAATTCAACCCAATCACTTTGATATGCGGAGAGGTAATCACTAAGATCAACAACTTTTAAAGAAGTTGATGGAGAGATACTGATCGGAGGGAACTTCAATGGACATCACATCAGTTGGGATCCGGTCTCACCATACTGTTCAAAAGAAAACACGGTCAAAGCCTTCAAGTGGGTCACCTGCGTTCATGTCTACGACAAGCAACAATAGCACAGCTATAGACCTTTCTGTAGTCACGGCTGGTCTATCGATTGAAACAGGAATTCGCAAGCAACCATCTGTCCAGCATGCTTGAAATGGAAAGCGAGACACCGGTGGTCAAGGAAGAATGTTCCGCATCAACATACAAAAGGCAGTCGAAGCTATCAACAGACTCAAGCCACAATACCTACACCCAAAATAAAAAGGCAAGATTGTAATGCAATTTCGCATGATTTTGTTTCATTTCTCGTAATGGATCGTAACTTGCTGAAAAAATGCAACATTGATCGTGGGCAAAAAAGCAACACATCAATTCGCTTGACAAAATTCAATGTGTGCGTGGAGTTGTATTAGTATTAGTAGCTGTATGTAAGAATTCGAAAATTCAATGGCTCACAAAAAAACGATCACGTTTTGGAACCGAGATTTGAACTGCGGCCGCCAGCGTGATGGCTCCAGATTGTAACCATTCAACTTTATAAAGTTGAAGTGATTGGAATAAGAATCCTTCAGTGTCTTCGATTATCGAGGCAATAAGGCGTTACAGCATTTAAGCATATGTCGCTCGCACACACCCACATGGCTTCGTTTATTTCATAAAGAAGGGATAACTTGACGAGAGGGAGATGGGAGTGTGATGATGAGTGAAAATAAAAATAACATATGTAACATAAGTACTGGGAAAAATTCAAAAGCAAGTAGTACTTGAAATCAAACAATCAGATTTTAAAATGCTCTTCCGGGTATTTTATTATATTGATAAATTGTTGAAAAATATATTTACAGTACGCTCAATGGACCATTATCTTCGATTTTACGCAGTGTACGGCGAAAATGTTGAATCAGATTCTTGAGGGTGTCTATGTCTATTTTTTTCATCTTCCGCTTGATTCGATTAACCAATTGTTACTAGAAATTAGAAGAAGAATTAGTATCTTCCATTTAATTCCAACTACCTTTGCTTATCTTCGACAGATACGCGTATTTCGTCTACAATGTGCAGACTTCTTCAGTGTCTCGTACTAATAACTCGACTAATAACCAATTGTTGCTCATTGTTAGCTTCCCAGCCATTGTCGTACACCATACGTTTGAGAACACTCCAAAAATTTTCAATTGGACGAGCCTGAGGCACGTTAGGTGGATTGTCCTTTCTCGGTACAAATGGTATGTTTTGCTCAGTTAGCAAATCTAATGTTTTTTTCGCGTAATGACAGCTTGCAAGATCCGGCCAAAACATGATTTCGTCGTCAGCGTGATATTTGTTGATGAATTGCTTCAATTTCGGCAAGCATTGGCTGATATACACGTCAAAATTGACAGCTTTGGCCTTGTTTGGGCGTATCAAAGGCGCCGAGATACCCTTCGATGACATGGCTGCCCACACTAACACCTTTGGCTCATATTTCGATTTGCTGGTATGTTTAACATCGTCTGGTGTTGTTTTAATGTTAACAGTATAGAAACCATCGTTGCCACTCAATTCATGGTGCGAAAACGTGAAGTAAGATTCATCATCTAAAATTATGCACTTTCCATTTGCAAAATGCTCGCAACGAAGTGCACGGCAGCTTTTTGGTATTTTTTCGAGTTGTTGCTGTGTATATTTTGGTGCACGCTGACGTTTCCGATAGATCACGCTATGTTTTCTCAAAATCCGATGGACTGTCATGTTTGAAACCTGAAATTTTCGTCCTACTTTGCGTGTTGATTGGCCAACCTTGTTTTCAGCGCTTGATAGCAGTTTTTCCGTTGTTATGGCACGTAATTTTGTTGGGCGACCACTTTCCTTTTTATTTTCCGGTTCTTTACCATCACGACAATCTTTCAAAACACGGCATATTGTTGATTTTGATATTGGCTTGTCTTTGAACACGCTCAAAATTTCACTTGTACTAAGCCGTCCAAAAACGTTGGCGACTTGTGCTCGTAAATCCAGCTTGTACGATATTTTTAATGGAAACTACTGCGCAATTTGAGTTTGACAGTTCAGTACATTGGTTGACATCTGTGTGTTTGTTAATGCTGTCAAAAAAACGCCTGAAAGTATTCCCAGGACTTATGTTACACATGTTAGAACACTTGACAGTGGAAAAGCAACAGTTGCCAATAGCGTTGCGATATTCTGTGGTATTGTCTCACCCATATTGAAAAGTTGTTGACGGTTGAACAAAGACCCAACGGTTACTTCGACTGTCGTGGCACTAGGCACACAGTTTCTGTGTGCTGCCATCCGCTTACACACACTTGTATGGCTTTGTTTAAAACCATCAAACGCTTTGTGGATCATGATTTGCAAAATTGCCATTTCAGAATCATGCGGATTTCTCAAAATATAATTGCAAAAACTGCAATTGCATTTTTGCCACAATTTCATCTTTTGAGTGTATACACCCTGCTGAAATGCAGATTGAATTCTAAGAGAGCATTGAAGCAGCCAACCACATTGTCAAGGATAGGAAAGCTATCTTTTTAAAGCAATGGTGGATCAAGGGAATATATGAAACGGGTCCTACTGCGGGAATAAAATAAATCGAAGACCTTTGCCTATCAACTCAGCCTGCAAAAAGGAAATCCAAAAGGCCATACTGTACGGAACTATCGGAAGCAATCGACGAAACAACACCTACTAAACAACTATGCCATACACTTTGATTGTTATTTTCTGTATTCTCCTATGCGCGGATGTAACGATCTTTGATGAAGTTTGTCAGAAGCAGATAATTTCTCATCTCCATGCGAAGCGCTAGGAGTGGACGGTAATTTATTGCTAGAACGAATAGACATGACGAGAAAGTGTATTGATAGTTCCGTATAGGGCAACGGCAGGCTTTGAAATTGAAAGATACAAGTTTGAAAACGAGCGGAGGGCATTGAACGGTAGTATCCAATCAAGCGCATAACCCTTTGCCATACTACCCTATGCATGGTAGGCAAGGTGCTTGCTCTCAACTTAGTGTTCTAGATGCACTTCCACAATTAAGAGCTTTCGATGCCAGGTACCATTTTTGCATTAGCATGATTGTGTGGCAAGTACAGTCATACGCTATGCTCAGGGAGTCGAGAAATTTTCCTTAACGAAAAATTCCTAGACCAGACCGGAAATCGAACCCAGCCACCTGCAGCATGGTGCTTTGTAGCTGCGCCTTTACTGACTGAGCTAAGGGAGGGCTCTTATACTACCTATTGCTTTTTTCTGGTTCTAGCGATTTGTCCCTCTTCCAATACTGCCTAACACGGGTGAGAAATTATCTCCCGCTGTTGGGTTTATTTTTAGCATGCACCGCCTATTTCATACATTTGTTAGAACCTTGTCGAGCCTTTTGAGTATGGCATATTATCAAAAGGCTCGACACGGTTCAAACTCAGCCAGCTCAGATGAAACCGGAAACAAAAATATGCAGAGGACCTTGTGGCCTACAACTACGACAACAAGTTCAGGTGGGTGACATCCGACATCCATACGGAGCTAAAGGGCTACGAAATGACCCTATCCCATTTAACAATTTTAGTTTTATTCCAGCCGTATAACACTCCTCCCGGCTTTGTTGATAAAACTACAATTAAAAACTGTTTTATCCACCAACACCTTCTCCATGCATTTTCAAAGCCGAGATTTGTAAAAAGTTGTCCACCCTAAAGACGGTTGTTAAACCGATTGATAAAACCTTTATAAAACCATACAGATTTTGAAAATGTACTAGTGTTATGACCACTTGAGAACCTTCGTAAAAACAAAAGGCCACAGCTATCAAACTTTACTGTGATATCGTAGTTGTTTTTTTTTTGTTCTGCTTTGTTCGATTCTCTGCTCTTCTGATTCAATTAACAATAAATAATATCTGAGAAAAAAGTTCTAGCGTTGCGGGAAATTTGGTTTGATCGCAAAATATCCTAAACAAATTGACTTTCTTACAGCGTATCATGCTCCAAAGCATATGTGCATTTAATGTTAAGGTGAATATTGGCACGGTAAAAGCTGAACATTAATGCGTCTCGGAAATAATGCAAATTTACAACATCAAAAACAAAGTTGAAACAAATATATTCGATTAATCAATCAAGAATTTCCTGAAAATAGATGGAATTCAATGAGGTTATCTAAAAGAATGCCGAAATTGGACCATAATAAGCTAATAAGAATTGCTACAACGGTATTTCAACACAGCATTTTCCGAATTCATAAAGTCAAAATTTATCCTTTAATAGGAGTACGAGGTATTTCAGAAAAGAAGTTTTCTCTCTCTCTCTCTCAATCTCTCACTCTCTCACTCTCTCCCTCTCCCTTTCTCTCTCCCTTTTTTTTCTCTCTCTCTCTCTCCCTCTCTCTCAATTTCAGAGAATTTTTAACCGTTATGATTAACCGTGCAGATCATTGCCGGCCAGACATCAGGGAGTTTTTAGACTGTTTCAAAGGGACATTCATGGCATACCGGTGATACCATTACTCCAGCTGATTGAGAGAACTCCTTAGCGTCATTTAGAGATTATTTCACCGGTATTCACATTTTTTCTGATCGGATTTTTTTACAGAAATTCAGAGTTATCCGTTAATTTGATAATTCCAGATTATTGAGAGAATTCCTGAGTGGACTTTGGTGAATATTTGACCAGTATTCAGAGAATTTCTGACTGGATTTCGAAGAATTCTTAACCGGAATTCAGTAAACTTTCTACTGCAATTCAGAGCATTCCGATAATCCGATAATTCCAGATAATTTGACCGGAATTCATACAATTTCTGACCAGATTTAAATGAATTCCTGAGCGGAATTCAGAGAATATACGACCGGTTTTAGAGAATTTTTGATCGGATTTTAGAGAATTTTTGGCCGGAATTGATGGATTTTCTTAACTGTAATTCAGAACATTCCGATAATTCCTGAGTGGAATTCAGAGAATTTTGGACCAGTATTCAGCTAATTTTTGACTGAATTTCAGAGAATTCCGGACCGGAATTCATGGATTTTTTTTTACAGAGCATTCCGATAAGCCGATGATTTTAGATAATATAGAAAATTCCTGAGCGGAATTCAGAGAATATTTGACCGGAATTCAGGGAAGTCTTAACAGAAATTCAGAGCATTCCCATAACTCAATAATTTCAGACAATTTAAAGATTTCCTGAGCGGAATGTAGAGAGTTTCTGACTGGATTTCAAAAAAATTCTGACCGCATTTCAGAGATTTTTTTACAGAAATTCAGAGCATTCCGATAATCCGATAATTCTAGATAATTTAGATACTTCCTAAGCGGAATGTAGAGAATATTTGACCGGTATTCAGAGAATTTCTGATTGGATTTCTGCGAATTTTTGGCTGGAATTCAGGGATATTTTTAAAGTAATTCAGAGGATTCGAACTCCAAATAATTGAGAGAGTTCCTGAGCGAAATGTAGAGAATATTGACCGGTATTGAGAGAATTTTTGACCGGTTTTTAGAGAACTCCTGACCGGAAATCAGAAAACTTTCTACAGGAATTCAGAGCATTCCTATGATCCGATAATTCCATATAATTTAGAGAATTCCTGAGTGGAGTTCAGAGAATCTCCGACCGGATTTTAGAAAATTCCTCACCGGCATTCAAGGAATTTCTATCACTCAAGAATTTCAGAGCAATTTACAGATTCATGAACCGAAGAGAATTCCAGATAGACTTCAGAACATTTCTGAGCGCAATGTAGAGAATATTTGATCAGTATTCAGATAATTACTGTCCAAATTTCAGAGAATTCCTGGCTTCCTGAACGAAATGTAGAGAATATTTGACTGGTATTCAGATAATTTCTGACTGGATTTCTGCGAATTTCTGGCTGGAATTCAGGGATATTTTTATAGGAATTTAGAGCATTCGAATAATCCGATAACTCCAAATAATTTAGAGAGCTCCTGAGCGATATGTAGAGAATATTGACCGGTATTGAGAGAATTTCTGACCGGTTTTCAGAGAACTCCTGACCGGAAATCAGAAAACTTTCTTCAGGAATTCAGAGCATTCCAATAATCCGATAATTCCAGATGATTTAGAGAATACCTGAGCGGAATGTAGATAATATTTGACCGGTATTCAAATAATTTCTGACCGGATTTAAGAGAATTCCTGACCCGAGTTCAAGGATTATTTTACAGGAATTCAGAGCATTCTGATAAACCAATAATTCCAGATAATTTAGAGATTACTTGAGTGGAATTGAGAGAAGTTTTGACCAGTTTTCAGATAATTTCTGACTGGATTCCTGACCAGAATTCAGGAATATTTTAACTGGAATTCAGAGCATTCCGATTAGCTCATAATTCCATATAATTTAGAGAATTCCTGAGTGTCTCTCTGGAAGTCTGAGAATTTCTGACCGGATTTTAGAAAATTCCTCAACGGAATTCAAGGAATTTTTCACAGGAATTCAGAGCATTCCAATTAACCGAAAATTACAGATGCAGGGATAATTTTAGAGAAATTCAGAGCATTCCGGTAATCCGATAATTTCTGATGATTTAGAGAATTCCTGAGAGGAATTAGGTGAATATTTGAAGATTATTCAGAAAATTTCTGACAAGATTTCGAAGAATTCCTGGCCGGAATTCAGGGAAATTTCGACAGCAATTACAAGCATTCCGATAATCCGATAATTCCAGATAATTGAGAGAATACCTAAGCAGAATGTAGATGATATTTGGCCGGTATGCAGATAATTTCAGACCGGATTTCAGAGAATTCCTGACTGGAATTCAGGGACTTTCAAACAGATATTCAGAGCATTGCGATAAGCCAGTTATTTCAGATAATTCAGAGAATTATTGAGTGGAGCTTAGAAAACTTTTGACCGGTATACCGCGGTACAGAGAATTTCTACCGGGATCTTAAAGAATTTCTGAACAAAATCTAGGAAAAAATTTAATGGATTTCAGAGCATTCTGATTATCCGATAATTCCAGATAATTTAGGATATTCCTGAGTGGAATGTAGAGAATATTGGACCGATACTCAGAGAATTTTTGACCGCATTTCAGAGAATTCGTGAATCGAATTCAGGCATTTTTTAAAAAAAAATCAGAGCATTCGGATAAGCCCATGATTTCAGATAGTTTAGAAAATTCCTAAGCGGAATTTAGAGAAATTTTGACCGGCATTCAGAAACCTTCTACCCCGATTTTAGAGAATTATTTACCGGAATTTAGAGATTTTTTAATGGAATTTAGAGCATTTCGATAATTTGACAACTCCAAATAATTTGGAGAATTCCTGGGCGGAATGTGGAGAATTTCCTATCTGTATTAACAGAATTTCCTACCGGATCTCAGAGAATTCCTCAACCTTAATTTATGGTTTTTTTTATCGGAATTTTTTTTTTCCTCTGTTTGGGACATAAATGGGACAGCAATTTGATCTATTGTAGTATATCCCGTATCCTTTGTTTAGTGCATGTCGAGTTACTTCATCACTATTGAAAAATGATGAAGTATTCGGTGTTGTTACAGGTGTCATTGTTTGTTTTGTTGGCAATGAATCAGGTTCAATTGAAAGTTTCTGCTGTTTAAACCCTTTGTCAGCGATAGCACTCTTCAAAGGCGCGCCCCTTTATCAGTCAAAACCGGATTCATTGCAAGAAAACAAACAACAACTCCGATACTGACCATGCATCAGAACCCTAGGTTAACCATTTCAAACTATAGAACATCAAAGAGAAAATGAGAATTCACATAAATGAAGACTAACCATGTTTTCTTTATTCCAAAAACAAATATGTTCCCTAGTATGAATTAATTAGGACTAGGGTTCGGTGGTAGATCTGATACCCCGAAATGCACCCCGATAAGATGATCTACCAGCGTTAAGAGTTCAAGGGGGTCGGGTTTTACCGGAATTAAGAGCATTCCAAACCGGGATACAGAAAATTTCTGTTTGAAGTTTTGAGAATTTCTAACTGGTGTTCAGAGAATTCCTGACTGGCATTTGAGGAATTGTTGACCAGATTTCAGAGAACTTTTGATTATAATTCAGAAAATTCCCGGCTGGTGGAACCGGAATCTCTGGTTCTAATCTAATCTAATCTAATCTAACTCAAACGCAGCCAGTACGAGAAAGCATCCTGGAAATAATTGGGTTAGATAACGCTCAATTATTTTTTTGTCAATGTTGATGCTTGCAGCATATCAGAGACATGATACAAGCGTCAAAGCGGCCAGGCTTACTGCGTTGCATTAACCGCAAAAGATGATTCTGTAAAATGGTTTGGATTCAAATGAATACATTTGAACCCCAAAACATTTTGTGAATCTACAGGGGATGAAGGATGCGTGGACATACCGTACCATACGCTCCGAGTTGAGAATAATAAAATAATATTGAAATAAATCCTAAAAATCCGATATATGGTAAAAATGGCATTATATTAATAGAAATGTAAAATTAATATGCAGTTTCATATGGAATCGTATATAAAATTTACTGCAGGAATATTATAATGTAAAATAATAATAACAACTGTCTGCACATGTCTGCAGATTGTTGTTCTGCTGCAATTGTAGAAGGATTTGCGTATCCATTATGAACCTGAAAGTTTGAAAAATGTATCTTAGCCACGAGATATTTTTTTCAAGACTCAGGAACCCTATGGATGATCTGAAATTATACATCATGTAACGGAACAGCATATCGACATTTAAGATATGCTATATCTAAAATGTCAATGTGCTGTTCCGTTTCCTTGCACCCCTATTATCGTTTGTAGTCTATCTTATAATTTCTACAATGATTCTAATATATAATCATAATTAAATTTGTGAATAGTTAGTTAATAAATTATTTAATAATAATAATATGAGAAAGACAAGTAATTATTAGAGAATTTTTATCTGCAAATTATTTGATCACCCTCTCATCGAAATACTTCAGCCGTTGGAACTACAATACTACTAACCATTAAGATCTAGAAATATTAGGTTATAGATGTTTGTACAACATATATCTGACACCCACTGGTCGGTCACTGATCTAATTTAGTCTAATCCAATACAAACGCAGCAAGTAAAAGAAAGGGTTCGGGAAACAACTGGGCTAGATTATGTCCAATTATTTTTCTGTCTGCATCAACTGAAAAGAAGATTTCTTAGAACGAGCTGGAATCAAACGAATAAACCTGAACCCAAACGCAATCCGCGAATCTACAGGTGAGGAAGGAAGCGTGGACACACCGATACTCACGCTCTGTATCATGTCAAGTCAAATATCATAGAAATCTTACATATTTGTATGACCCCATTTACCTGATATTATACATAACAGAAATATGCAAATACCTAAATTTTGAACAATATATAGCATATAATGGTAGGATATCATTTTTGACGTACAGTAAAATAGTATGTTCCGTCAATCAAATATATTCTCGGACTTCGGTTATTCCACGCAAATGTAATGGTATCCCCTACGAATCCGCTTTTACAAATGATATATTACTTCGAAAACGAATAAAACATGTGAATATTTTATTATGCAATGCTGAAAAATTAACACAAATTAAGGTTATTGCTGAAATGAGACTCTAATTCTTGGCAGGTAGCTCCTATCTCCTTTCACAAGTTTTTGGTAAACAATCATCAATCTACTGAGCACGGGTGGTAGGTATTGGCGTAATCTAGGTAGTTTTCCCCCAAAAATTTCTCACTGGATACATAAAAGGATTTTCAAATGACGTTGACAATTTATGCCGGGTTCTCTTAACACGGTACCGTGCACGCTTCGGGACGTTTTTGTGGGCTGGGTGACAAAGTTACATAGTCTAACTCAGGGTTTCCCAACCGGTGGTCCGCGGCCGACAGGGGGGCCGCGAAGCCCTCTCAGGGGGGCCGCGAAGGTCTTGGTTTTTTAAACAAAAATTTAATCTTTTTCCGCTAGTTTAGTAATACGCCTTTTTGAAAAGTTTGACAAGTCCCATTTTAGTTGAAAGTGTAAAAAGTTAAACAAGAATGGTTATCTTTTTGTCTCCGTGTACTGTCTGACAGCACTTGTTTTCCGACTGCAACGTCTGCAACTCTCGAACAGGGAGAAAAAGAGACAAATAGTTTTCTGTTTTATGCGTCGGCTCTCTGCCGCGAGAGCAACACTCCCAACACAACAAGCAAGTCAATTGAGTATTTTGGCCTTCAATCGGAGCACACTACTGCACGATCTTAAACGAAGAACTGAGAGCAAGAGGGAAACAGATTAGTGGCAGACGGAAAACAAACCATCACTAATTCATGTGTGCTAGATTGAGAAAGACGATCAAACGTCAAAAAGTGGCAGCAATGAATGAGCATCTCTTGCTCTGTCCCTCTGTACAACGAAGTGTAGCCATTCATGGGTCGAGTCACATCAATTGACTGCACGATTTAAAATTTTCGGAACTAAAATTGTTGCTGCTCAGATCTTGTTTCTTGTTTTCGTCGGAGGATTACAACGAGTGATTATTTCTGCAAATACTGCAAATTTGAATCGGTAATTTAGCCTTGAAAATAAAAATAAACATGGAACGTAAAAGAACTAAAAATTAACGATTTATCGCAGGTAGTCGCAGACATGGAGAAGAAAAGAAAGTATTCCGAAGAATACATTAAGTACGGATTTACGATACTAACGGTTAATGGAGTCGATAAACCACAGTGTGTATTGTGTAACGTTGTGTTGAGTGTTGAAGCTATGAAACCGTCAAAACTGAAGCGACATTTGGACACGAAACATTCCGAGCATAACACCAAGGATGTGGCATTTTTTCGACGCCATGAAGCTGGCCTCAAACGGCAGCGATTGGATGCTACAGGTAGCATCCAACAACAAAGTACTGCAGTTGTGCAGGCAGCATATGAGGCAGCATTGGAAATTGCGAAAAACAAAAAAACCACACACAATCGGAGAAACTCTCATCAAGCCCAGCATGCTGAAAATGGTAAGTTTAGTTCTTGAGGAAGCAAGTGCGGCCAAAATGCGGCAAGTCTCACTGTCGGACAACACCGTTCAAAGACGAATCGCCGATATGTCCGAAGATGTTAAAGTGCAAATTTTGGAAGAAATCAAGCAATCCCCTTTGTTTGCAATTCAACTGGACGAATCTACGGATGTCAGCTCATGTGCGCAACTTATGGTATTTGTGAAGTACGTTAACTCTGGCGATTTGAAGGAAGAGTTTCTTTTTTGTAGCGATTTGGAAACTACTACCAAAAGTGATGATATTATGGCTAAAATCAAGACATTTTTTGAATCGGGTGGCTTACAGTGGGAAAAAGTCGGTGGAGTTTGCACCGATGGCGCTCCAGCAATGCTTGGTAAGAAATCAGGATTTCAGAAAAAGGTCAAAGACCTTGCCCCACACGCCAAAGGTATTCATTGCATGATTCATCGATATGCCCTTGCCAGCAAGACCCTGCCGGAACCATTGTTAAAGGTACTTGATTCGGTCATCAAAATTGTGAACTATGTTAAATCTGGGGCTCTAAACACTCGTTTATTCAAAGAACTCTGCAAAGAAATGAATGCAGATCATGAGGTTCTTCTTTCTTCACTGCCGTGCGCTGGTTGTCGAAAGGGAATGTTCTCAACCGAGTTTTTGAATTGAAGGACGAGATCAAAATGTTTTTGGAAAATCAAGGGAAAAACGACTTGCTTGCTAATTTCAGTGACGATGGTTGGCACATGCGCCTTGCTTACCTAGCAGATATTTTTGAACATCTGAATTCACTGAACTTGAAGCTACAGGGAAAGAAAACCAATCTAATTCACTTTCAAGACAACCTTCAAGCATTCGTGGCAAAGCTGAAAAACTGGCGCCGAAAGGTTAGTTCTGGAAATGTTGCCATGTTCGATAGGCTCAGCAGTACGACTGACAAAGGAGCGAACGAGCTGGATTCGGTTTTGAAATCAGAAATTATTTCTCATCTTGACTCGCTGGATGAACAATTTGAGCGCTACTTCCCTGAGCTAACGCAAGAAGATGCTGCTTTAGTCCGGAATCCGTTTTCTTCTTCGCTGGATGTGGCTAGTCTTCCTGACGAAATACAGGACGAATATTTGGACCTGAGAAATGATTCCTCATCTCGTGATTTGTTCCGTGAAAAAGATTTGAACCAGTTCTGGTGTATCATGTACGAGTCGTATCCCAAAGTTGCTTTGCTGGCATTGAAGATCCTATTCCCGTTTGCTTCTACGTACCTCTGCGAGAGCGGATTTTCAACTCTTCTCCAAATAAAGACCAAGACCAGAAACAGATTGAACGTTGAGGATGATATGAGATTGGCATTGTCGCAAACACAGCCCCGTATTACGAAACTAGTTGCTCAAAAGCAGGTGCAACAATCGCACTGAATCAGTTGTTTCCTGTTATTGACATGTTATTTTGAAATAAAACGAATATCTAACAGTAACAGATCAAATCAATTGTTTTTATTTATCTCAACGAAATTTATTCACGGTACTTTCCAGGGGGCCGCGAGACATCCAATTGTTCACAAAAGGGGCCTGGGAGCTGAAAAGGTTGGGAACCAGTGGTCTAACTGATTATTTTGTTCCAACGCAAAAAAAAAAAATAAAAAAAAAATATCTCCCGGACAAAGCACTGTGCAAAGAGAATACTTTATACTTGTTAACCCACCTGGAAACATGAGACTCCTGCCAAGTGTCTCTAGCAAACGAATAATAAATAATAAATCCGGCTGGCGTGAAGTCTCCCGGCTAAGAGAAACTCGTAATCTCCAATGTCACCAAAGCAGTTGACCAAAAAAGAAAGCAAAGTTTTGAGGAAAGCGAAACGAAAATATCAACCAAATTTTTGAAACAAAACAAGATGATTGAGCGTAAAGCTATAATGCTGGGTTACCAATATTTTGCAAGAGGAATATATTTATAAATATTCCGCGGATCGAGGAGAAAAATAACTGCAATGCGTGTCTATGGCAACTATAGAAACATTAACATGAAGTAATGGGCAAGTAAATTTAGTATAATGTTAAACATTTAACGAACATTTACCTATCTTAATGACGTTTCGTTAGTCCTCATCCTGATTCGGAATTGTACGGAAATCCACTCGTACAAAGTCTACGAGCATCATGTCTCCCATGCCAGGAAAATTACAACTCCAGTTTTGCTGAAAAAAACAGAATAAAAAAACAGAGTTTTGCTGAAAATATACTAGAAGCCATGGTAGCACCACTTGCGGAAATAGTAGTACAAATCTAAATTTCTTCACGTTGTTGAAAAACAAACAACACCTAAGGAATTCGCCCCACGACAACTCGAAAACAACGCGAAACGAAGATTTTATGAAATTATTACACCGGGATTTTCTGAAATTCTAGACCACCCCGAACAGCAATCACCGCCGAAAAACTTTCCGAAACCAAATTCACTATTTCCGAAACCAAATTGGAACTACCGAAGCCGAATTCACAATTTCTCAAATTCACATAGGGAAGCGGAACCTATCTTGAGCTCAATAAGCGGACCTCCGGTGGAAATCGGTGAATATGCACTGAATACCGAACACTGAGTACACAAGTTATTCACAATTTATTCGTCCACTTAGCGTTAATCGTTTAGCAACACACAAAACATTCGATTCTTATCATTTTCTTCCAATTTAATACGGAAAAGTGGCCACTGCTATGTACCTATATTAATAATATCACGAAAAACATTAATCCCATCTGTGTACATATGTTAATCGTACTGATTTTAATCAAGAAAAAATACAAACAAGTTTACGCTCTTCACTACTACACCCAAAAATGAAGTAGATCATTTGACAGTACTTCACGTGTGTTGGGTAGCATGCATATAACCAAGACAAAATGAAAGGGTTTGTTTGTTACTCTTCCATGAGAATATTGACAACAAGGCTCACCGTAACGTTGGGTATAGAAATGCTCTATGAATGATTGAACACGCACACCACCGTTGATGTGTTTGCTATACAGTATATGAGCAGTGCAACATCTAGCGATTACGTCGATTGTAAACATGGTTCAGAATAGGTGCAAGCTTATTTAAATTATTGTGAAAATTAATCCCATAGTTTTCTAGTATTTTATCACGTATTCGTAGATTCGCGTGTAGCTAGTGTAATAAGTGATGTGTGATTTTTATGGTTTGTCTAATTACGCAACGAAAATGTGTGAGGATATAGTGCAATTAAAGAGAAAACTTGGAGTCGGGCTCGACTATATTCCCTAGTACGGTTAGATCAATACGACGAATTTGTAGTACAACGGTAAGAAATTGTGTTGAAAATCTGACTGCTCATTATTTTTACGAAATTGAAGTCTCCGAAACGTTTTTGTAGCTTTTAATTGTATTCAAGACCTAATTTTATTTTCCAGGATTGTATATTCTTGGTTACTGCGCCAATTTATTGGAGAAATTAAACATATTTTTACGTTTGAAGTTGGATGGCTGCAGAATGTGATGGATATATGTGCTATGGTGAGAATAGGTTCCGTTTCCCTATATCGATTTTCAACAAACAGAAAAAAAAAACGTGACAGATCACGCAAAACTCAACCGTCCGTGAGCAGCGCTTGCTGTGATCTTTTTCGGTGGAACCGAAATCTCAGGTTCGAAAATAAATTGAAATGAATTTCAACTGTGAGGTTTGTTTGGGATACATTCAGAAGTACATC